>WIGN01000087.1:0-133970 GCA_014235955.1 Colletotrichum sojae | reverse complement strand
AGGGCAAGCTGAATACCTGCCTCTTTGCTTTGGGGTGCCATGACTTGTTGTGGAAGATACGTGGCTGGAGGTGCGAGCGCGTTGTGGTCGCGGATTCGTGTCTCACTCGCTTGTCTGTCTCACTCGCTTATCCACCACGTTATATATATTTTTATTTTAATAATTTATAGCTAAATTACTAACGTAGACGATGACCTGCGGCTTATTTTCCTATACCCAGCTTTTTTTTGGTTGTTGAAAGAGTGAGACAACAAACTTGATGGGTGAGTGCCCGTGCGGTGCCTGTATTGATGTACCCAGGTAGATACCCAGGTACCTGAATAGAGTGGGCCACACGTGTCCACGGGTGTGCCCCACTGGACCTCAGCGCGTCGCAATACCACGCGCCGAGCGGCCTCCCTTCCTTCCCTATTTGGACCTGCCGAAGGCATCCACCTCAAACTGCCGATTACCTGTCGACTCGCCGCCTGCCTTGTCTAACGACCAATCTGATCTTTACCTGATTCTCACAAGAAACACCAGTCAGCAGGCCCGTCAAGATGGAAGACGACTTCGGATTCGACTCAGCTGATGAGGCGGATCTCCTCGAGGCTGTTGAATCCGCCGCCCCGGTCACCAAACGAGCCATCGACGATGACTCGAACGACGTTGAACCTCCTACAGCCAAGAGGCACAAGGCTGACCCCAAGATCTCCGCCCTCGCCCGACGGGTTCTCCAGGATCGATTTGGTCTGAAAAGCTTCCGCCTTGAGCAAGAAGCTGCTATCAACCGCGTCATCGATGGCCATAGTACCGTCGTCGTTTTCCCAACCGGTGGAGGCAAGAGCTTGTGCTACCAGGTACGACAACCACGACACCCCAGAGCCTCCCTCTTTGTCACGGCTAACGTTTTCCCAAGGTGCCTGCGGTGGCAATCAAAGAGCTCGATCGCCTAAATGGCTCCAGAAGTCCAGAGGATGGCGGCGTCACCGTCGTCATCTCCCCGCTCATCGCCCTGATGAAAGATCAAGTTGACACTCTCCGCCGCCGGGGCATCAGTGCCGCTGTTCTCGACTCGACACAGACGCGAGACGAATTCGTGGACGTCTACCAGAAGCTGTCGTGTGGGAAGCTTGACCTGCTTTACTGCGCCCCCGAACGCCTGAACAACGAGGGCTTCCTTGCTTCGCTTCAATCCATTCGAGGAGGAATCCGGCTGCTGGCGATTGACGAGGCCCACTGTATCTCCGAGGTAAGTCGACACCACGAGAACTCTCGTCGAATGATGCATCGTCGCTTCAGCATACTGACGGCGTTTCGGATCTGCAGTGGGGACATTCCTTCCGTCCAGATTACCTAAAGAGTGAGCCTCGGATCCTCCATGGCCTGCACACCTCCGGTACTGACACGAGCCATCCAGTCGCACGGTTTTCGAAAGCCGCCAACGTCGAGAGAGTCGTGTGTCTCACAGCTACCGCAACTGCAGCCGTTGCAGATGATATCCGCAAAACATTCGACATTCCCCCGGAAGGGCTGTTTTCCACGAGCATGCACCGTCCAAAGTTAGTTGATCCAAACTCAACGTACCTTACCTTGGCCTAACTTGGATGTGTAGTCTCCGCCTCTGCGTACAAGCTATCAGCGAAGACGACGATCAGGAGAAGCTATGCTCCGCTTTCCTGAAAGAAAACCCAGGACCATCAATCATATATGTCACAACCCATGCGGTATGTTGGCACTCGCAGCCAAAGCAGCCCAGGTGCTAATTATTCTACTTTCACCAGGCAGCCGAGCAGCTTGCCAAATCCCTGGCGAAAATCAAGTTCAAGGCTGAAGCTTACCACGCCGGCATGAAACCCGAAGTTCGAACTGACGTCCAGGAACGCTTCCTCAAAAGCAAGGACATGATTGTTGGTTTTCTCCCTCGAGCTCGTGGGCATATGTTTCTGACCGGTCGTGTTCTTGTAGATCGTTGGTACCATTGCTTTCGGCATGGGCATTGACAAGGAAAACGTCAGAACAATCGTCCACTTCGACCTCCCGAGCAGCATTGAAGCATACAGTCAACAGATTGGAAGAGCTGGCCGCGACGGCCTCTCGAGCACATGCATGCTTTATCTGTCGAACAAGGATTTCTTCCTGAGAAACATCCTCATCCACGGCGAGAGACCATCCGTCATGGCTTTGCGTGCCCTGTTCGCCGAGATCTGCAGCCCCGAGAACCGCCGACTCTTCTCGGGAGATACGTTTTCTGTCCCCTTGGCCGCGCAGTCGAAGCGGGTGGACATCAAGGTTGGCTTATCCTTTGGAGGATGCTTCAACTGGATGGATGGCTGATATTTTGCAGGAAACACAGCTCTCGATCATCTACGCGTATCTTGAGTTGAAATTCGGTTTCCTGCGGGCTAGCACGCCCCAATATTCGGAATACAAGTACCAGGTTCTCGACCGCACGGCTTACGCCCAAGACAAGACGAGGGCGGCACAAGCCATTTCCCAAGGGGCAAGCGCAGCGAAGATTTGGACTCATATTGACATCGACACTGTTTCAGACAGTGCGGATCTCGGCCGTGCAGAAATTACACGCAAGCTTGAGGCATGGGCTGAGGCTGGTGTGATCAAACTTCAGAAAACGGGCGTGCAGAGAATCTTCCGTCTAAGTCGATCTTTGCCTGCACAAGATGAAGAGATTGAGAAGATGATTGAGGACATCGACTCGGAAATCGCAAAGCGGGAGAAACAGGACTTGCAGCGAGTTCGAGACCTTGTCAACCTGCTGACGGGGAAGGCATGTATCACGAGGGGCCTCGCCGCCTACTTTTCCGATACAACTCAGTCTTCAACCACAGAATGCGGCCACTGCACTTGGTGCGAGACCCACAAGCAGGTCGTCTTGCCGGAGTTCAAGCCGGAGCCCCTGAACAAGGATACGATGCGGAAGGTCGTGAGCGCTTGCAAAGCCGCCTGCTCGAAACAAGCAGCCAGGGCGAAGAGTCAGTCCGCTGCGACAAAAAAAACAAAGAAGGGAGACGCGACCGACGCCGCTTCGAGGCAGGCCTTGGCCAACAGCACGGCAGACAAGGACGCTCGCTTCCTGGCGTGTGTTGCCTTCGGCATAAAGACGCCCCGGATCAGCGGCATGGCGCTGCACAACGACAAGGCCGTGTTCGAACAGATGAACAGGTGCGACTTTGATGTGAGTGGACGCAACTCTGGGAGAATTACCTTGGTCACTAGTGATGCTGACGATATCAAGGAACTCGTTCGCGCTTTCCAAGAGATGATTTAGGCAGCAGATACGGACGCCGACGGAAGGCGACACGGGTCGGTCATCTTGAAAGCAACAATGACCACTTTTTGGAGAAGATGAAGGACTTGCAAGTGTGGGGAGATTACGAAACGAGGCGCAAGGCGGATTTGCTGATAGACGGGCCAGACCCAAGAGGCTGAAGCTTATTGAGAAGGACTTTCATTATTCCCAACACAAATTTTGATACAATGGACCATCTGCAAAGTTGAGTCGCAAGATTTCTGATCTTCTTTTCTTGCAAATTGCCCGGGTGCTTACTAGCAGTACATTCCTTTTGACAGTGTACGCCAACGACGACGACATCTGATCAATCTACTCGACACGAAACAACCACCCCAACTGAACACGTGCGCAGTAATGAACGTCGACATGGGCGCTACAGTGCCACCTCATACCAAGGATCAGGACCCCTCTCGGGACCCGCAGCATTCGAGCAAGACGTTCCCACAATTCAAGAAGTTGCCCTTGGAGATTCGTCTCAAGATCTGGGAGGAATTCTACACGGAGCCAAGATTTTTCATCGCCAAGCGTTGTACCCGGAACTTCGGGGTTACCCCTAAGGACCTCGGGGAGTGCAAGTCGGACATTTGCAGGCTGCTCCCGCTAAACGGCCAGAGAGGGTACTTCCAGACGAAATACGTCCTGAGGGAGGCCCCCTGGACACCGGTCCAGTGGCGGTCTCTGCGGGTCGAGACAGTCTCGCAGCGGTGCTGGTGGGGTCCGGGACAACAGCCTGCCTGGTCCGACTTTGCCGAATCGTGCACGAAGGAGTTTGAGGCGACTTCGCCCGGCCTCTGCGAAGAGCTAGTTGAAGGGTATGAGATGAGCGGCTCTGCAGCATTGTTTGGGCGGCTAATGGAGTCGATAACCCGTCATCCGAGCCGTGTAGGTCATCTAACGACACCATGACTACGTAGGTAGGCATTGTTACTGGGCTTGCGATGGGGAAACAAGGACAGATGTATCCGTGGGCGGGGATCATTTCGAATCGACCACGATTAGAAAGCAACGATACTGAAGCTTTTGATTTAAATCACCTGTCTACTTTCTGTCTTGCCTTTGCCGTTTGGCTGTTATTGCCAGTAGTATCGTTGTCATAACCGTTTGCTGTAACTAGTAGGGATGTTTACTTACCCCAGATGAGATACTTGGGAACTTCAGTTCCGTGGGTTACCTAAGCTCCTTCTCATTACAGTACGGTGAGAGGTGAGAGAGTGCATAAGCGAAAACTATTTATTAGTAAGCATGGTCGGCGCGACGTGACGCATGACGCAGGTACACGGCCGGTTCGATAGGTACGTACATGGGAAGGTTCGTTACCCCGCACCAATGGCCATCGGTCCGTAAATTTAGTCACAACAACACCATTTCCGTGGGCCACACACTGAGTTCCCCATCATTCTACATCCACATCACGAAGCCGGCGAATATGGCGCACTGGAAACTGGGGGCTTGTCTTTTGCTAGGCGCGGCCCGTGCCGCTTGCGGACTCGGCGCCCACCACCACGCCGGTCAGGAGGGCTTCAACACGCTCCGCCAGCTGGCGGTGCAGCCACAGCTCGACTCCGTTGCAGCTATCGCCGAGTCCCAGTACCCCGAGTACAACTTGTCCGTCCCCATCGATCACTTCCACAACGACTCACGATACGAGCCGCACTCTGATGGTCACTTCAACCTCCGCTACTGGTTTGACGCCAAGCACTACCGCAAGGGAGGGCCCGTCATCCTCCTGGCCGCCGGAGAGACGGATGCCCGAGAGCGCCTCCCGTTCCTCGACCACGGCATCGTGTCTATCCTTGCCAAGGCCACCGGAGGCGTCGGCGTTATCTTGGAGCATCGGTACTACGGCAAGAGCTTCCCGGTTCCGGATCTCAGCACCGAGAACCTCCGCTTCCTCAGCACCGATCAGGCCCTCGCCGATACTGCCTACTTCGCCAAGCACATCACCTTCCCCGGCTACGAGGACCTGAACCTGACGGCCCCTGGGACCCCCTACATCGCATACGGCGGGTCTTACGCCGGAGCCTTTGCCGCTTTCCTGCGGAAGCTGTACCCGGAAGTCTTTTGGGGAGGCATCTCGTCTTCCGGTGTGACGGCGGCCATCATCGACTACTGGGAGTATCTCGAAGCAGCTAGGCTATTTGCGCCGGGCGACTGCGCCGAAACCACCCAAAAGCTCACTCAATTCGTGGACAACATCCTCCTTGGCAGAAGCGAGGACGTCAAGCCGGATCACGTCGGCCAGCTCAAGGACCTCTTCGGCCTCGGTTCTCTGGAGGACGACGACTTTGCCAATGCCATTACTAACGGCATCTTGGGGTTGCAGGCCACTAACTGGGATCCCGCCCTGGACAGCTACTCCTTCGGGACCTACTGTGCGACCATCGGCTCCGACAGTGTCCTCTTCGGCAGCACGCGGTACCTCAAGCCGACCGCACAGGACCTTCTCTCCGTCAGCGGCTCCGACGAGAAGCTGTTGAACCGGCTGCTGAATTATGTCGGCTACGTGAAGGACTACGTCCGCCGCGGTTGCCCCGACGGCGACCTTGAGCGCTGCTACTCGAGCCGCCTCGAATCCAACTACAACAACACCTCTCTGCATCAGGGACCTGGCCGCAGCTGGATTTACCAGGTCTGCACCGAGTAAGTTCGCCTCACCCCTGTTCATTGGGACGGTCTGTCTAACCGCCGTCAGATGGGGCTATTTCCAAACCGGCTCCGGTGTGCCCGAGGACCAGCTGCCCCTCATCTCCCGTCTCATCGACCTAGAGTACAGCTCCCTGTACTGCCGCAGGGCGTTCAACATTACCGAGGACCCCAAGATCGAGAACATCAACAAGCACGGCGGCTTCAACTTCAGCTACCCCCGCGTCGCCATCATCGACGGAGAGGCGGACCCCTGGAGGGCTGCCACGCCCCACAAGATCGGCCTCGACCGCAAGTCCACGACGAGCGAGCCCTTCCTCATGATCCCGCTTGGAGTCCATCACTGGGACGAGAACGGCGTCAAGGAAGAGGACGAGACCCCCGACTTCCCTCCCGAGTCCATCAAGAAGGCGCACGAGCAAGAGGTCGAGTTTGTCACGGCCTGGATGAAGGAGTGGGAGAAGGCGCAGGGCCGCAGTGGCCAAGACCAAGGTTCGTCGTCCGTGCCTCCGCTGTTGATATGTTCTAACTGAGCACAGGCAAGATCTCGGAAGAGCTGTAGGGTCGTCCACGCGAGCATCTGTCCCAATATCAACCGTGAACATGTCGAGCGCGTACATACTATTAGCCTGTGCATACTTATTCTGGCATTAGCTTCACGATAGACTAATCTTCATTGGATACTTCAACGGTCGACCTGGTTTATGGCACCGTACCTGGAACTTGAGCACCAGATTCGTACATGAACTTGTGCCTCTGACTCAAGCGAATGTGAATTCGGCGTCTCCTCGCTCTCGATACATATGTCCCGGCCCTATTTACCACATAGTCACGTCCTCAACCCAAATCCCCCAAGCTTACTGAGTCTGAGCCTTGATCATGTCGGCAGCCTGTGGAATATTAGCACACTGCAATCTATCAGGTAACACACATAGCAACTCACCTTCTCTGCAACAGCATAGACGGTCATGGACGTAGTCGCCCCAACGGTAGTAGGCATCATCGACGCATCTACGACCCGAAGCTTCTTCACCCCGTACACCATCAGATTCTCATCCAGAACGCCGCCCCACTCCCTCGGCATCTTGGCCGTCGTCCCGACAGGATGATAAACGGACGGGATGATCTGCCCCCTGGCCCAGTTAACAAGCTGCGCGTCCGTCGACGCCCCGGCGCCGGGCGACGTCTCCCTCGCCTGGTACTGCGCCAAATCCCCCGTGGTCATGTACCGCCTCATGAACTTGATGATCTCCGCCATGACGTCGAGGTCGATCGCGTTCGACGCCGCGCGGTAGTCCACAATCATCTCGGCCTCAGGCTGGCCCGTGTTGAGGAGGATGTTGCCCCGCGACATACAGTGCAGGTTCTGCACTGACCCGCCCGGGCCGTACATCATCATCTCGGAGAAGACGGTGTTCTTGGAGCGCATGAGCCGGCCGTAGACTTTTTGTTGTTGTCTGTAGCCCTCGATTTGCTCCGAGGTGTAGGTTGAGGGTAGATGGGAGCGCGGGTCCTGCGCCTCGTACGCTCTGGCAAGGGCTTCGTACCTATCCGGGCTGACGACGGGCATCCCGATCATGGAGGCCAGAGAAGGCGGGCCGCCCCCGCCCCAGCCGCCCCCGCCGCCGGAGTTGGGCGGCTGGATGCCCCACTGGTAGCTGATGCTGGGGATGTAGCTGTGGTCCTGGAAGTTGGACCCCACGCCGGGGAGGTCGACTTTGACAGGAATCCGGGCCTGGTCGAGGTGCGCCTTCGGCCCGATGCCGCTTAACATAAGCACCTGCGGCGTGTGCACCGAGCCGGCGGCGAGAATAACCTCCCTCCGCGCGCGGACCTGCACGGGCGCGGCGCCGGTGCTGTTCCTGGAGACAAACTGCACCCCCGTGGCGGTGTCCCCATCAAACAGAATGCGGTTGACCTTGGCGCCGACGATCATCTCGTAGTTGGCCCGGTTGAGACCGTCCCAGTGCCCCGTGCGGGCGTAGGAGCGCTGGAACTGCACGGGGTCCTGGGACATGGGGTACCAGTAGAGCCCGGCCTCGCCCGCGCCGCTGTCCGGGGGGATGGTCATGCCTGGCATCTTTGCCATTGCGTTGTAGAGGATTTCTTGGATGATGTACGTTAGTGAATGAGAGAAAGGGGGAGGAAGGGGAGGAAGAGACGGACTGATGCTGGATTGGAGAGGTCCTTTCCCGAATGCTGCGTAGATCTTGGAGGTCGTGCCCCAGTAATTCGGGTCGTAGGCGATGTTGTATTCGCGAGCCTGGTTTGCGTCGGGGGCTGCGAGGGTGATGCCCTGATATCACAGTCAGTAAACATCACACATGATCTCTTCATCCAGTGTGAACCCACCTTCTTAAAGTACGGCAGCAGGTTATCCCAATCCCAAGTCGACCCCGGCCCTCCCAGCTCCTTCCACGCGTTATACTCATCCTTGGTCCCGCGGAGGAACACCTGCCCGTTGACGTTGGAGCTGCCTCCCACGACGCAGCCAATGCCGACGGAGAAGCTGCGCCCGTTGAGGTTCGGGCAGGGCTTGGACGTGATGTTGAACATGCGCCGCGGGTTCATGCCCGTCTGGCTGTCGTAGAAGCCGTATTCGACGACGAGGACGGTGTCTTGAAGTTGTCAGATCTGACCAGGAGAGGCGTTCGTGGTCAGAAAGGAGCACAGTGGAAGGGGTCTCACATTTTCCATCCTCGGTGAGACGGTCACCCACAGTCAGGCCCGAGGTGCCCCCGCCGACGATGACATAGTCGTACTCCGAGGCGATTCGCTCCGCGCGTGTGAGGATGTTGACGTGTTCCGGGTGTTGGGTCGGCCAGGCGGAGACGAGGTGGGAGGCCGCGGCCAGGTAGGTCAAGACGACCCCCTTGAGGGAAGGCATCTTGTCAGTCTCAGAAAGAGGTTCCGATTGTCGAGAAAAAGCTCAAGAAACAAGAACGAGCTGCTGAAACCGCAAAGCATGCTCTACGATGTTGCGGCCAGCTGCGAATAGTTATACTTGACGGTTGAGGCTCGCACGTAGAACAAACCTGGCCATCGTCTGATTTTTTCTCATGAGCAGACTGTCGAGTTGTCAACTCTGCATGGACAGCATACCATCGAACCACGCAAAGAAGAACCATATAACCCGTACCCGGCATCCATACATCAGTCACATCAACCACGTTTTCCCCTATTGGCTCGCCGTCAACATTTTCATCTAGACCACAATAGGCTCAAGTAGGAAGATGCGGGGGAGCGAATCGGCAATTCGGGCTGACCATGTGGAAGCCGGGGTGTGTTGTAATGCCAATTCGGGAACCGACGTCTGCTGCCGAAGCTCCATTGGGCACAGCCGGGCGTTACGTTGCAGCCAAGAACGGCCGTGACTGCGCCGTTTTGGTATTATCCCTTTATTAAATTATCAGCAGCCGAGAACGGCCTCGGGAGTCATGAGTTGGAGATTTCGAGTCTTCGGGAGTGAGGCAGGTTCCGTTGATCCGGCCAAGTTCTTTTGAGCCGGTTGTTTCTCTCCCCACGTTGTTATTCTTGACCATCAAAACGAGGTTGTTCGGCAGCCCCCGTGTGGTCCTCGAATGTTTCAATCCCGCATTCAACTAAAAAATTGCCGCACTTCGACCTTTGCTAAGACGGGCCAACGAAAGGATTTCGGTTTGGTTTCTCTGATCTAACAGCACAGATATATCTCTCGCCACCTTTGCTTTTGACTTCATGGGCAAAGCTGTAGTACCTACGTAGATGGCTAGCTTTGTGGTGGATATTGTCCACTCATAAAGAGCCCGTCTATTTTGACTGGATTTCTTATTTGATCTAATTGATGTGGCCGTCACTGTCGCCGTCGCCGTTGCCCGTCGCCCTTACCCCTCGCTGTCGTTGTTGCTCCTCGCTGTCGCTTTTAGTATTCTTAAATTACGCAGTATTGTAGGAGGTGTATTTGTAGGACGCCCAGTCAAAATAGCACTGGAACCCAGTCAAAATAGGCGGGCTCCTTATAAATGGACACCCAATCTGCGGTGTTCTAGTCTAGGTACTTGTGTACAAGAAATCAAGATGGCAACCTATACTTGCAACCAAGCCCCTGTTTGCAGTATGAACTGGCAGTGTAGCAGACGAACTTCAGTATTTCTTTCTTGACGGCTCCTTGAGCAGCATCAGTACATAGAATGGACGTGGAGGCAAACAGACGGCCAATGTGTGGTATGCTGGGGGGATGGAGGAGGAAGGAAGTGGCCGCCAGCAGTGGCCTGAAAGTGGCCTAGGTGTAGGAGGCCCAGGGCGGAGCCCATGCTGCTCCTACACAATCGATATCAGTTTGCATACAACACATTATTTGCAAGTAGAACTCCTCATCTTAACTTTTCCTCTCATTTTCTTACACAAGTCCTAGAATAGATATTACTAACTGTTGGTATCACAGGCGTGATACCCCTCATGAGGGCGTATAGCAACGGTCACGATCTTCGGTGATAATTGCTGTTGTTCTTGTCTTGTCTAACTATCTACCGCGTGGGCAGGAGCCGGTCGAAGTGGGTGGTGGCGGCCCGGGAGGTCGCCCCACTTGAGTCGGTCATGCTGACTAAGCCGGGTCTCCTACTCCGTCCACGATGTCTGCCCATTGCCCATTATCAGCCCTGCTGTTCCGACACTAACGAATGCCGCATCGGATATGCGGAAGAAGCGCGCCCTAATCGACGAATTCCATCAAAAGAATTCACCCTATTCTCCCCTGCTTAGCACCCTAAAACGAAAACTCCATGTCTTATCACCACAGCATAAGGTTTCCTACATCTGCCAGTGCCTCGCTCGTAGGAAGCTTACTATAACGAGAAACTGACAGAGAGGCTCATACAATGGCGGGGGTTCCCTCCAGCACGGCTGCCCCCTTGCATCCATGCTCCGATCTGAAGTGCGCCTATGCCTACTGGTGGCTCGGCTTCTCGATGACGGTGTCCGCCTCGTCGACCTGCAGCTGGATCGAAAGAGCCTCGGCGCCGTTGAAGCGGCCCTTCTGCACCCAGAAGAAGTCGCCAGTCCTTGTCCGGGCGCGCAGAGTCACCTCCGTTTCGACATCCAACTTGAAGGAGTGGTAGAAGGACGTTCCGATGCAGTACTTCTTGGCAGGACACTTCAAGTTGGCGGTCGCGTACTGCGTAACGGTCTGGGTGTTTGTCACCGTGTCCGTCTAACGTTTAGTCAGTTCAAATCCCATTGAACGGAAAGGCGTTCACGAAATGACTTACAATACCCTTGTGGAGGCCCCAAGTGGCTCCAACCGTGGCTTTGGCGTCGAAAAGAAAGGGAATCTTAGCTTCGCTTGCGAGGGTGAGACTGGCGCCCCAGTCCACGGTCTTGGCCAGGGCGATAGCCCGCGAATAAGTCACGGTGTCCTGCGTCTGGATCGAGAGCGTCTGGTCCGTGGTGGAGTTGCGGTTGTCCAAGATCTGCGTCCCGATGGTCACCGGCCTGCCTTGCGCCGGCATGGTGCCTCTGTTGAAGCCATGGTATTTGATGTGGGTCACGGCGACAGATTCGATCTCCTCGACGAAGTCGAAGCCGATGAGGCCGAAGTGCCCCGTCTTGCCGCACTGCGCCGCGCGGAAGCGTCCGAGGATGCCGGAGCCGACGGGCACCCTGTACGCCTTGACGCCCTTGCCCTGGAAGTCCGACATGGAAGAGAAGGTCTTGCCCTTGGAGGTGGTGAAGTTCAGGCCGTGGTAGCTGCTCATGGCGCCGTTCGTGAAGACGAAGAAGTCCGTGATGGGGTCCTGGGGGTCGAAGTTGAACGAGCCGCTGTCGACAAGACCAGGCTGAGACTGTAATTACGAAAGGTTAGATATGAGAAGAAAAGAATTTGTGCTTTTTGGCAAGGGGTTTGTGCGTGTGAACGCACCGAAGCAATCCCAGTAGATTCGCCGAACAGGTTGGTGATGTTGGCCTGGAACAACTCCGGGGTGTAGCTGGAGGTGAACAGCCGGATGCTCTGCATGGGGCCGTACAGGGTCACCTCGGGGTCGCAGACCCGGGGAGCGTTCGGGCGGGCGCTGTTGATCCTGTCGACTGTGACGGAGACCATGCCATCCTGCCTCTCGACCTTGATGAGACTCTCAGGGGCCGGGTCCTGAGCCCGCCACAGGACAAGCTTCCTATCCTCCTCCGGCGAGGGCTCGAGGCCGTTGCCGTCCTCCAGGTCGTCACGGAGCTTGGCCAGCTCCGCGTCAGTCAGAGGGCCATGCGAGACGACTTTCGGGATGACGGAGTCCAGGTTGATGAGTTCAATCTTCTGGGAATCGAGGTTGATGGGGTCGACCTTGGGGCCCTTGTGGGAGTCGAGGTTGATGGGATCAACCTTGGGGCCCTTGCTGGGCAGCGGGGTGACCTGGCCCACGAGCAGGAAGCCCAGGAGGAGGACGTTGGCAAGACGAGCCATTTCTCTTCAAAGACCTGAAGACGGTGAGGTTGAACGAGCGAATGTAGACTTGAAGGAAAGAGAGTAGGGACGCGATCTCAGATGCAGCTGGAACGGAACAGACGGGCGCTTAAGTACCTGCATAGTCCCCATCGTCAATCCTAATCATTTGATGTCGTGATCAACTTTTGTGCGCAGAGGAGAGAGCCATCGCCAGCCAAACGCATGTTTAAGCGGTGGTCGTCCTTCATCGGGCGCTCGTTTAGGCAAGGATAATTGATGCAGGAGACTGGCGAGAATATCGACTTTTTCGAAATACGGACGGCAAAACTATGAGCTGTGCGTGTGGCTGCCGTCGACCCGCCGAGGCAGATAGGCCGAGAGGGAAGTCAAAATGGCTTCACTTTGGGCGATTTGCCGGATGGTCCTCTTGATGGCGTTGAGGAGATCCAATCGACCAACCAAAGGGCGGTTCGGCTGTCCTCGGACCTCCACGCAACATCATGGGCGAGCCTGGGGCCCGCCCAAGCCGGCCAAACGATGAAGAAAGCGCCGGATTAGGGACAAAGAAAGGACAGAAGCGGACCCGTTCAACGCTGTCATCAAGATCTAAATTCCGGGTCTAGATTAAAATAGGCGCAATGGCGGCGGCCAACGGAGCCGGGCCGACTACCTGCGTCCATCTTGTGTAAGCTTCGAGGAAAGAATGTTGCTGCGGGAAGGAAAACAGGTTCGCGACTGCATGCATACGCTAGATCAAACCTCGGGGCCACCAATATTGATGCTCCGGGCAAATCCGCAGCAATCCGGACTTGGCAACGGAGAAGAGTCGCGACATCGTGGCCGGAGAGCCAGACCGGCTTCGTCGGAAAAAAGAAAAGAAAAGAAAAGGGAAAAAAACCAGAAAAACCACGTGTTTCCGGAGCAAAAGCGGCCTACTTCAGGCGCCACAACCGAACTCCCTCATGCATAGATATTTGCATTGGGTTTTCAAGGAAAACTCTACTTCGAGAAGCATCCTTTGTACTTGGAGGAAAAGTTCCGGACCCTTTCGACAACGCAGTCGGTCACGAGCAAAATTTGTGTGGAAAGGAAATTATCAAAGACACACAAAATAACCCCTTTGTAGGTCACGAGGCAGAAAGAAGCTCGTCATAGCATGGTTTGCAAGCAGCTTGGACCATGCAGATGGACCATGGAGCAACATTGGCTCGTCTGAATTAGGCAAGTATGCTTCTTTTTCATCTTTACTTGGATTGTGATGGGGGAATCTTTGGGGGCAAAGTTGCTTGGAATTGTGGGATGGGCTTTATAAATAGGTTACAAAAGAAGTGTCGTTGTCTTATGGGCAATTATTGTAAAACACCCCCGCGGAGTTAAGGTGCGATCTCCTGCGATCCGGTCGACGCGGATGCGGATCCGCGCAGGGATGACCTGAGCTGGGAGTTGCAAACCCATCACCTCGCTGTCTTGTTGTGAAAACAGAGCACCTCCAGAGGCGGACCGCATGCGGGATACTTGGAAGAATTGATCAGTCAATTACATGACGAGACCGAGAACACGAACTCTCTCTCTGGATTCAAGTCCTCGACAATGGTGTTTACACTCCACGCAGTTCATCGCAAGTCAAAACTCTTCAAGCAAATAGCATGCTTATAATACACGCCTAGGCCAAGTTATTCATGACTCAATCCGCCTATAATACAGCATCACTTAGAAACCAATCAGTAATCACTAATCCATCCTCCCTCGTCCAAACTTCAACGCATGGTTCGCCAAGCCATCCTCCCCCAAGAACCATGCACGTGCCTGCCCCCCTCCTAGGCGAAAATCAACTGACACAGGGCTGACGGGAAACCGGCGGGGAAATCGGACCTCAGCCCCGAATTTGCTCAGATTGGCCGGAACTGTTCGGCCCCCTTGGAACTTCGACTTCAACTGTCGCCAGGCCCCTTAATTCGTGCCAAGACCTTTGAGTCCCCATTACCCTGCCAGGATGTCATTACTCTGCCAATATGATCGTGGAGTTGTGAGTTTAGCAAGACAATAATAGCATGTCCTAAAAGGAGGCTATGTTTCTGAGAATGGGAGAACTCCGCAATCCAGGTTGAACTCCATCGAAATGGGGCGGGATGTTGTCGACGGGGAGAAAACCGCAACAGCATAAAGACAGAGTCTTTGGCACTTGAGAGATGAACTCCCTTGGCAGTCTGACATCCCATTGCCTTTCCATTCCTTCAATCAGACGATTTCATTGTCGTTCTTACGCTCTTTTACAGTCCTTCAAATCAAATTCAGACTTTCTTTTTGCAAACTGAATTCCAGTCTTCAATCATCATGCCCTCCCACCGAGGCCCCGCAGGAGTCTTCCTCCTCCAAATCGTCCTCCTCTTCTTCCTAGCCATCCAAATCGCCTCCGCCGTCCCGGGCCCTCTCCTCCAAGACCGAAACCGGCACGTCCTTCAAAACCGCCAAAAGGGAGGCTCGGCCCCGGCCCCAAAGCCCGCTCCCGCGCCTAAACCAGCTCCAGCTCCGGCCCCAGCTCCGGTACCAAAACCCGCTCCCGCACCCGCACCCGCCCCAGCTCCCAAACCCGCCCCGAAACCAGCCCCAAAGACAGGCGGCAGCACAACACCCCCAGTAATAGACTCCGTAGCCGCCGCCGCAGCCTACGTGATCCCACCCCCAAAAGACAAGGGGATGTTCTGGTCCGGCATCCCCTTCTCAAAGTCCCAAGAAGCAGCCACGCAAAACGGCCTCAAGACCCTCGAGCAATCCGTCCCATCCTCAATCACATCCCACCCAGACGCCGTGCCCAAAACGGTCAACAACCCCATCTTCTGGGACCGCTTCTCGCAAGCTTATTCGGATACCCTCGTATCCCAAAAACACACGACCGTGACTGTCGCTTTACGCGCGCCGAATAAAGTCCTAACCGGGCCTAGTGATCCCTTCACGGATGGAAGAATGGTGCAGAGGTCGGATTGGGCGGAGATTGAATATCCTACGATGCAAAAAGCTGGGATAAAAGTCATGGCGATACACCCGATGGAAGATACTGGCAAGACCTCGGACGCGTATGAGATCTGGCCCAAGGACCAGGGGTATCTGTGGCAGGCAAGGCACGGCGGGGTGACGCAGGCTCCGCAGCGGAGGATGGCGAGGGACGAGAAGTATGCCGCCAGGGCTGGGTTTCGGGGTAGCAGTTGCGTCGGCGGGGAGGGAAGTATCGTCTCATAGAGCGTATGTGAGGACGGGTTTGTCCTAGGAAACAGTAGATGAGTTACGAAGCAACACGCAATGGTCTTTTCCGCAGTTCACTGGGAGATTCGTGACAAGTTGGTTCTTCTCAACCACTCATGGCGTCCTCGAACGAATTAGGAGAAAAAGGTGTACCGAACGAGTCCCCTGTTCAATGGCAACCTCGGAGCAGACTCTACACCTTGGGTCCATGAGGTAGCCAGAACAGCAGACAGATCGTAGGATGACTGCCAGGATGTTTTCAAAAAGGAGACAGTTAATTGGAATCTGTTATAAGCAGCTGAGCAAAAGAGCGGCTGGTTTGATATTATGAGCGAGGTCCTGATGTCATGAACATTCAAGGAGTTCCAAGAAAGATGGCATGGACAGTATCACAGAACAAAGGGACGAAGAGAAGTCAAAGAGATTCTGGTTGTTACTGTGTGGTTGACATAATCCTTATGGTGATGCTTGTTATCGCCCATTGTTCTGGTTTCTGTAACACCCATATCATGATCTTCACACAGGCAAGGTCACATCACAGAAAAAAAGGTGTGGTAGCAATTCAATTCAATTCAGTTCAATTAGCAGCCTTTTTTGGTGAGTGACACCCTACCTAACGCCAAATGGAATTCGCCATCCTCGCAGGATTCACAATGCCAAATTTGAAGACGTGAAACTTCTTACCTGGTAGAAACCTTCTGCCCATGCAGCAGTATATAGGCTTGCTCCGTTCGCTACAGCACGACAAAATCATCCTACATCTTGACGCGGAAGAGGTAACGCAGCCGAACTTGAGAAACATCGTACACAATGTACTCATTGTACATGAGACTGGCTCCGGAGACCTGGGTGTCACCCGGTCGCACAGTAGTGTCAGGCTGGGCAAATTTGTTAGCAACATAACAGTTTTGTGACGTCGACGCGAAGGCTTACCATCTTGATGCCCTCAAGCGACGGGTGAACAGAGCCTGCATCCATCCACTTGCTGGGGCCTGTTCTTCCCTGGCCCCAAGTCGACAGCATACCACCAGCCTTGGCGGTGTCACCTGCATGGTAGCTCGCGTTGGTAAGCTTCTGGATCGGGTCACCAAGCTCGGCCTCACAGAGCAGGAGCAGAGCCTCGCCGTTGGAGTGGTAAGCAGCGCAGTAGTTGGCCGACTTGGTCGACATATCAGCAAGATAGATGCCCTTTCCGAACATGTAGCCGGTTGCGGGGGCTTCAGGAGGGGCGATTCGCAGACCCTGACTAAGGATACCGCCGAAGTTCGTCACTCGAGAGCCGTGCCACAGAAGGCGGCGGTCGGATGAGACAGTCATTCTGTTGTTCTGGAAACGATCCAGCTCGCCGTTTCGCTCAATGCGGAAGATCTGCTGGACCCTGTAGTTGATGCCGTGGGTGTGGCCCTTGGAGCCATTGAGGTAATCGGAGAGCATCGTGAACTCCTGGCTCTTGTGATCAAGAGCGGTCATCTCGTCCATGCCGAGGGTCTGGAACTGTCTGTCGGCAGGGTGGACATCGAAGACCTTGCGATCAACCTTCATAAGATCGTTGGCAACCTTCATGTCAGACAAGCTGTCAAGCAGGTCCAGCTCCTGCTTCAGCATGGATCCCTCCCGGAGGATGGGCGGGCGCTGTCGGCCAAAGGCGTGCGGGATGAGGGTGTAGTACAAGTTTGACAGATGCTCGGTCGCAGCCGGGAGGGTCATGGAGTACTTGGAGTCCGCAAGGCTGGGGTCGGCAAACAGGGCGCTGAGATCCTTGAGGGCCTGGAAGCCTCGAGTAATGGTCGCCTTGCTAAGCTTTCCGAGCGGGAGCTTGTTGGCGTCGTAGTTCATGGACGACATGGCCTGGGCAAAGTAACCCATGTTGAAAATGAGGCCCATCAACTCTTCAACGGGTTTGTCGAGGGTGCACACCGCGGGCTTCTGTTCCTCCTCATCGTCGTCTTCGTTCTTGATGGCGTCGCCGGCATCGTCGTCGTCCGAGTCTTGGTCGTAGCTGCGCTCAATAAAGGCGTACTTCTTCGGCTTGGGATCGTCACCGCGGTTGGCCCAGGCCAGACCGCTCTTGTCCCTGAATTTCTTGTCAAACTGCTTCAAGGCGTCATCCAGAGAGCCGCCGCCAAGGACTGCGTGTGTGCCGGACTCGCCGACCCTGCCCCAGCGAGTCCAAGTCAGATAAGTCGAGCCATTTTGAATGAGCTGGAAGAATCAGTTAGTGTCCGACTCCACAATGGGGCGCATCTCCAGGTATCCTGGCAGCTCGAACATACCTGAATACGGTAGAACTTGTTGTTGTTGTTCGACGCGTTGGTCTGGTTGAGAGACGCGTCGTAGATGACGCCGTCGGGGGCGATGTAGACGGTTCCGGGGATGTTGCAGCCCTCATCCAAGGGAATGACAAGGCTCTTGGACTTGGCAGCCTGGCCGCTGCCAGGCTTCTTCTTCGTGTCGACCTCGGTGTCCTCGTCGTCAGCATCATCGTCGACCGGGGCAGGGGCAGCCTTTCGCTTTTTGCCATTGTTGGCCTTCTGCTTCTTGGGCTCTGGCTGAGCGTCGCTCTCGTTGTGCGACTGAGCGGCGTCCTTGGTGCGCTTCTTGCGCGACCCGTTCGCCTTGGGCGCGGCGGTGGCAGGCTGGGCAGCTTGAGACTGGGACGCGTCCGTCTGAGCAGCGGCCTGGGAAGAAGCTCCGTTCTTTTTGGCAGCAGCGGGAGCCTTCTTCTTGGGTGCCGCTTGCTTCGGCTCTGCGCCAAAGATGAAGTCGTCCTCGGCGACCTTAGATCCCTTGGCGTCGCATTCCTCGGCCCACTCAAGACTGACGATGGGAAGGTCGTTCTTTCGGGCGGCAACAACCTTGGAGGTGTTTCCGTCGAAGTCGAATTGAGTGGTAATGAGGTGGGTCGTCTTCTTCGTGATGGACTTTGCGACACCGGCGCCCAGGGACGTCAGGAATTCCTCGATCTCGGCGCGCTTCTTCTCGAAAGTGCCGCTAATAGCGATGATGAGCCCGTCCAACGGTTGCGCTGCAGGGGCCGCTGGCGGCGGCGTTGCAGCAGCAGCGGCAGCAGCAGCTGTTCTGCCCGATCTTCTGGGGGGCATTGTGGGCTGTGGGTGGGGGGATGGTGCTCTGCAGTCTGTGTTTGTGAGGTCACTGCTGAGGGGAAAAGATGGGGTGACAGGGAGGAAGCGAGACTCTCGTAGGGTATCGTTACGACGAAACCGAGTCGAGTCGATCGCAGTAATTATCGAGATTGTAGGGTTGAAAAAGTGTCGACGAGAAATGGAATTTGGATTCTCGAGTGAGAGAGAAACGGAAGGTGTTTTATTTTGGTTTCTTCCTTCCCCCCCTGGATTTGCTGTGCCGTCAGCCCATTGCGCAGGAAAGTACCACACAGGGGAAGGTGCGAGGCGCGCTACACGCTTTCAGCGACCTTTTCGTCCAAGACAACAAGGTACCGCTATGGTTCTCTTGTATCTCCGTAGGCACCAACGTCGCTGGTGCCTGGCGCACGTGCCCTTGGTGCCGCTCAAGGTCGTCGCGTGTTCACGTGCCTACCCACGTTGGTCCTTCCGTCGCAGGCAGGAACGCTGGAACGATGGGACCACGGGGAGAACCGCTGCATACCTGCCTAATTGTTCCTGGGATTGTGTACCTAGGTACATCCATCATGATGAATTTTCTGGACGCCGAGGTTGAGCTGCCGGCAAGGGCATAGAACAGCCGTCCACTACCTATGTATGCTTCACTGGTGGGTGCCAAGGGGATAGCTGCCTAGACAGTGGGCTCCCATTCGAAATATCGCAGTCAAGCCCAGGATGAATCAATTCAAACCTCATCAGTGGGCGGCAATATGGACACGAAAAAAATGCAATTGGCTACAATAATTCGGATTTCCTGTCTGCTCCCGTCCTTGGCCATACCCGGTACCCATCAAAACATCATCGCGGGGTCAAAGCCGTACGCCTCAAACATCAACATGTCCTCAAGGTCCTCCAGTGTGTTCATCAAATCCCCTTGGTAATAGCCCACATCGATATCTATCATGGCTAGTTAATGAAGTAGTCATCAGCAGTTGTGCTTTTTATGCGCCGTCATTCTTCTTCATCGTCTGATTCATCAACTGACAAGGGGACGTTAGAACGGGAGGGTGGGACGTAGAAGGGTTCGTAAAGCTGGGAATCTGGGCATACTCACCGTCCATCAAGTCATCAGCACTCTCGAGTGAGTCGTCGACGTCGTCGTCGTCGTCGTTTTCGTCCGAATCTGATTCTGGCTCTGGGGGTGCCTCAACCTTGACCCGCGCCGCCAGCTCCCCGACGTAGTGCTTCCAGTCGATGCCCGTGTACTCTTGTACCATCAACCTCTCGTCCGGCGGGCCGTCCTTCCGGTGGAACCAGGCTGCGGTTTGCATGAAGAGCGTGCGCTGGTTAGGCTGCCCAATCTTGATGTGGTCCAGCTCGAGATGAGGTATCTCACGCAAAGCCTTGAGCGTCTGAGCCCACAAGTTGGTTCGGAGGAGGTCTCGCGCATTTGGATCGTCAGCTGCTTGGTTCCAAAGCGTGACTCTCCACAGCTCCAGCCTCTTGAGTGACGGGGCGAATTTCCGGATGGCGTTGAGGAGAGCCTTCGGAGCGAGATCGATGAAGCCCAGATTGAGCTCCTCGAGATGTGGGAAGGCAACTGGGGGCGCTGGGTGCAGCAGAGGGCTATCGGAGGGAGTTGATGGTACGGGATCGTGGGGAACGGGCGTCCCCAACCAGTTGATGAAGTCTTCCACGGGCTCCATCACACCAACTCTGATGGAGTGGAAGTTCAGCCGGAGGTGCTTAAGGTTGGGCAGGTAGCCCAAGAAGTGACGCAAGAGGTAGTCGTGTTGCGGCCTTGAGCCTCCCGTCGTGGTGCGGCCGGGACCATTTCCGACGTTAACGACCAGCATGAGAGTCTCGAGACCTTCCAGCACAGGGGCGACCTTAGGTTTGAGGTAATTTGGAAAGAGGTTAAAGCCATCGTCGCTGGGAACACCATCTTTCTTCCGCAAGTACTCGAATGCCTTCGGTCGGGCGCCGGCATCGCCCAAGGCGGTGAACAAGGTGATGATGACCTTGTTGGCATACTGCTGGGCATCTTCGGCGTTGGTGTTGCGGAGAAGATCGACCCCGGTCTCCTTCCAAAGGGTCGTGGCCCCGTAACTCGACCATGACGCATGGGTGCCATCGCGCTTTTGTCGCTCCCTGGAATTGTAGTCGCGGATGCCGACCGTGTGCAGGTTCTTGAGATTCCGGAAAGCCTCGGTCAGCATGGCGACATCCTGGCCGCTGTAGACGAGAGTGAGGTGGTCGGCATGGGCTTTGCGGTAGCGGTTGGCGCGGACCTCCTGGCCAGGGCTGAAGTACTGGCGGGGAAAGTGGTTGAGCCCGATGATGACGTGGTCGAGGCAGTCACTCAGCCGCGACTTGCTGATGCCGACGAGGGCCTGCAGGCTGTTCTCGGTGAGCATGAACTGGCGCTTTGTGAAGAACTCTCTCATGAAGGTGTTGAACAGTGACTGCTCAATCGAGCGGCAGGTCAAGCGCAAGTTGCCGAGCTCCGGTGTGGTGAGACTGGAGGAGATGCGGAGGAGGACTTCAAGAGGGATCTTATTGAAGTTCGAAGCGGCCTGGGGATCTGTCGGCGCAGCTATCGTCGGCGCAGCTATCGTCGGCGCAGCTGTTGTCGACAACGCCGACGGCGACGATGTTGGCTGCGACATGATGCAGTCTAGTGGTGTCAGTGGGATGATGATCTGGACGATACGTGATGCGGGGCGAATCACCGAGGGTTGAATTGCTAAGAACAACGACGAAGCAAGGATTGAATGGCGGTTGAGATGAAAGGTCGAGCTGCGATGCTGTTGCTGCAGGCGGGAAGGAGTGGCGAGTGCTCCTTGCCCTGAGCTCCGAGGCAGACAAAGTAATAAAGGAAGGTGACTTGGCAGAGTGAGGTTGGAAGCTCTAGCTCTAGGCAGGCACGTCCTCGAGAAGCGGGGCGTGGAGGCAGTCGCAGCAAACAGTGCGAGTGCAACGGCAAGCGTTTGATGCTGAAGATTGGTGGCTGGACTCGATGCTGATGGTAGGTGGGATGCACTGAGCCGCGTCGTGATTCAAGTTGGTCTCGCCACATCCAATCGTTGCGTTGGGTTGAGCCACTGCTTCCAGGCTGCTCCTGCCTGGCGTTCGGTCACTGGTGATCGTATTTCGGTGAGATGAGGTGGGGATAGGAAAAGAAGCAGGTACCTGAGAGGCCCTGCTGCAACAAGCATCACCAGCCGCTGATTGGCTCGTAAGCACTGCCGGCCCATAGTTGATCTGTGCCCGCAACGTACCTAATGGGCCTAGGCTGGGGCACAGGGCTCGAAGCTGCTGATACTTCGAGGAGCTTGGGCCACATGGCAGCTGCCCCCTTTCCCCGTCGATGCTACGTGCCGTTCTTGAAGGATACGTACCTGCCCCTGCCCAGTAGTGTTTCCTGCCAGCAAGAGCCCAATTGACTATTTGTCCTATCCTCTCGACCTTGGATTAATCGCATCGTGCTTTGCAGTCTTCTTTTATTCTTCATTCGGTAACTCAATTCGCCGCGAGCTGGTGTTTTCCCAAGGCATCATGGCCCCTAAGCAAAGGGTATATGTCATGTCCCTAGAGCGACTTTGTCGCTCTAGGCTGCAGCCCCACATGGGTTGAAGGCCAGTTGACGCTAGTCCAAGTACAGAAGATACCCATATTTCCGTGTTCAATTCCGATTTTTCTCAAGCCTCAGGTCACTGAGGTCAGTGCAAACTGCAAAGTCAACTTGCCAATATTGAAATTTCGTCACGGTCTGCCTCGCACGCAATAAGTAGGTATTGCCGCAGAACCTACGTACTGACCACCTACGTAATACCTACCAAGGTACATTGTTCACTTGCCGGACGGCAAAGCACTCATCATGTACCTACCTAGGTAGGCAACGGCATACCTCCCATCCACTCTGATCGGCTTACCTAATCAAGCTGTTGGCCGGGCGCGCGGAAGATTCCCGGGCTGCGAAAATAGCCATTGAAAAGGGAAAGAAAAAAGGGGCAGGCGAGAATCACTAAAACCAGCCGATGGGATAAATGCTTTCTTTCAGTAAAGTTCGCGGGCAGACATGGGCATCCTTCCACAAAGTTTACAGGTTATTGCAGACCGTTCAACACCTTAATTCATCGTCGCCCTCAAAGTCCGCTGCAGAATCACGGCCTCAAAAGTAAAGACCTTTTTTCCCACACCTTGCTTTTTCCAAGGGGGTAAAACCACCGCCCGCCCAACGCCCGAACGTCAACAGGGCGTCAAATGAGGTCAATTGTTTGCTTTTCGACTTGAAACAGGCCCTGGGCACCTTGCGGAGAACCTACCGTCATCTGTTCTCTCGGAATCATCCGGTCAAAGTCGCATCGCGTCGGGAAGCCAAGGCCGTGGGCGACGACAGGATCGCCATCGGTTCGTCCAGCCGTCGAGACTGAGAGTCGGCGGCGTCTCAGCTTTATCCCCTGGGACATCGTTCATGGTTTATTTCAACGTCGTGCGGCCGTCGATTCGATTCGCCACCGAACCATGGAGAGCAGCGCAGCTATTGACCAGCAGTTCCCAGGCGGCCCCGATCCATCCCATTTGTCCGCTTGGAAGACGTGACTCGTCTGAAGTCTAATAAACGTCTAATGCAGATAGATTGCAGCAATCGCCAAGTTCTTATTAACTGCGAACCCCTCCCGCGTATGGCCTCAGATTGCGCAATATCGCCCATCGCCAGGCATCTCTGCAGGAGACCGAGAGCGGCCGCTGTGCAGTTGGTGGGAATCGAAAGACGATTGTCGCTCTCGTCGTCTCCCCTGAGTAGTTTGTCCGGCTCGGCGTGCCTCCACCGGGCGTCAATCATGGCTCCGAGTCCGGGTCTCCCAGGAGGCCAACAACAGAATCAGACCAGACGAGCGCACGCAGCGTCGCATCCGACGTGGGGCTGTCTGTTGGTGTCGAGCAGGATGCAGAGATGAAGGAAGAGGCGAAAAGACGCAGGCGATGCCCACATCACGCCAAAGTGGTACCTGGACAGGCGAAATTCGAGTCTTCCTTTCTGCTTCATGGTTGCTCGGTGTACACTGTACCTGCGGCCAATGGACCCATAAGTTTAAACTGAAGGAGAAGGTGCGCCCTGGGTTGCGCTTACTGCACATCTTGGGGACCTTGCAGTCAGTGCAGCGCCTGCCTTGCACCTGCCCTCAATCATCCTGAAGCGTGCCAAGATGCCGCCAAGACGCGACGCGTGGAGCCGCAACGAGCGCTGTCGTCCGTCACTGGCTCCGGCCGCTATTTTTCCATGCTCCGGCCGCCACCGGCGGAGATGACCACCGGGGTCGCGATGCGACGGTACTTGGCGCCAAACAAGCTTCCACCAGTCGAAGGACGGTCGGCTGATAGTCTCGGGGTAGAACCACCGACATGGTCGCAATGGGGCGCCGGTTCCTGGATCTTGCGCGTCCCCGGTCCTCGCCCCTCTTTGGCCCCGGCCCCGGCCACACTGCAGGCAGGACAGGCCGCATGCAGGACAAGACTAAGCAACAGTAGTACCATGTAGTAGTAGTATTGCTCTCTCTGGAGCCTGCAGGCCCCTCGTTCTCGCGTCTGGCCATCCTCATTTGCTGTTGGTGCTATCTGGAATCCTGGATGGTCACTTTTACGGAGTGAAAGTCCAGCAAGAGTCAGGAGTGATCCGTTAGGAGCAAGGACTAACTCCCATCCCCCTCCTTCACTAATACCGGGTCCAGAGTGAATGTTGCGCTTCCTCGCCCCCCACACCATCGCCCCTAATCACCCCGACCCTCCCGGCACTCCAAGACTCAAGCAATAGGCAGTGTAGAGAGCGGTGCCGACCCGGCTTGGTCCCGATCTCGATATAAAGACCATGTCCTCCCCAACCGTAGACCACTCTCGGTCCAGCTTGGCGACTCAGCTTCGGTTCCTCACGCTGCCGTCACTCTCAGTCCTTACCCGTCCGGCCTCCGTCTGTCTCTTCTCAAACCAAAGTCACTCTTTAACGACAAACACCCAAGCAAGATGAAGTCTGTCCTCTTCTTCGCGACCGCCGCCGCGGCCGCCGGCCCCTACCTGGCCTGGACCGCCGACTCGTTCACCCAGCACGAGATCGACAACAAGAAGCCGTTCCACTACACCAAGGCCGTCCTCTACGACGGCTTCGAGGCCGCCTACGAGCTGACCAAGAACGAGACCCTCGCCGAGTGGTACCGCGGCCGCATCGACGAGCGCGTCGTCCTCGCCAACGGCTCCATCGCCAACTGGAAGCCCGAGCACTACTCCCTCGACGAGTACCGCATCGGCAACAACATCCTCTGGTGGTACGAGCGCACCGGCGAGGCCAAGTACAAGAAGGCCGCCTCCATCATCCGCGAGCAGCTCAACCGCCACCCCCGCACCGACGAGGGCGGCTTCGTCCACCGCTCCCCCATCTACGACCACCAGATGTGGCTCGACGGCATCTTCATGGCCGACACCTTCTACGCCAAGTGGACCTCCCTCTTCGACAAGAAGAACGCCACCGCCTGGGACGACATCGTCAACCAGTTCGACATCATCGACCGCCGCACCCGCAACGCCACCCTCAACCTGCTCTACCACGGCTTCGACGAGGCCAAGCAGCAGGTCTGGGCCAACCAGGTCAACGGCGCCTCCCCGCTCATCTGGTCCCGCGCCGTCGGCTGGTACGCCGTCGCCCTGCTCGAGGTCATCCAGCTCCTCCCCAAGGGCCACCCGGGCGTCGAGAAGCTGACCAACTACTTCGTCACCCTCGCCGACGGCCTCAAGAAGTCCCAGGACAAGTCCGGCGGCTGGTACCTCATCATGGACCCCCAGTACGTCGCCAACCCTGCCAACTACATCGAGTCCTCCGCCTCCGCCCTCTTCGTCTTCTCCTGGCTCAAGGGCATCAAGCTCGGCCTCATCCCGGAGGGCAAGTACTTTCCCGCCGCCGCGAAGGGCTACCAGAAGCTCACCGACTTCGTCACCGAGAACGCCAACGGCACCGTCAACTGGGAGGGCACCGTCGAGGTCGGCTCGCTCAACAGCGACGCCAGCTTCGAGTACTACACCGAGGTGCCCCTCGCCGCCAACGACTACAAGGGCGTCGGCCCCTGGATGTTCGCCTCGTACGAGTGGGAGACGTACAACCAGACCAAGATTCCCGGCCGCGCCACCCCCCGCCCGGGCCAGCACGCCCGCCAGTTCAACCGCCGCCTCAAGACCTACTACTAGGCGGCGACGAGGTGCTGCTGCCCGAGGCTGGGATGGAAAGCTAGGCTTTGCGAGACGTGAAAAAAAAAAAACAGTTTTACGGCCGGGCTTGCATGTACATGATTTATTGGTTAATTTCTCGGTCCTCGTCTCGGGGCATTGTACATCTTTAGACATTATGTGAACATAGATTCGATACCACGCCCGCTTATCATTCCGCATGGATTGGCCCTGGTTGCGTGGTGAATGTTTATTAATCAGGCGCTCGTCGATCGTCACACAATCGCAGCACGACTCATCCTCGATGACGAATGAATGCCAGCCACACTCCGTTCATCGGAGATCGTTTCACTTTGAACTAACTTACTTACCTACGCCCACGCGAACCGCGGACTCGGGTTCTGACCACAGGCTAAAGGCCACGAAGGGCTTTCAGGTCCGAATCGACGATACTATCCGCGTCAATGAACAGGACCGAAATGAACCCAAGGGAAGACCCTGAAAAGCCAGAGTCGGGCAGGCTTGCACCTCGTTGCTCGCGGGATAAATGCCGCGCTTTCCGCGGAGCCGGCATGGTTCGCACGAGGGCCACCCCCGGATGCCCGCAGTGCGGCCCCGAGGACGTCGACCACGTCCGCCCGGAGAACGGAGCCGGGAGCCTTGATGGCCCAAATTATCTTCGGGGTCGTTCCGCCGAAGCCCCGTCATCGGGCGTCAGCAGAACGTGCGACGCCAGGGACGGGGTTAGGTGGGACGACGCAAGCGGTACTGTGGTTGTTGGCGCCATACTCACATAAGCTTTCAGGCTTCACCGTCATGATGAAAGGACTTGGATGAAACGGTGTACAGTCGATTCAGGTAGCTCAAGACTCAATTTACACATCCATCACAGATGAGCCAACCTTCTTGAAACACAGCCTAAAGATGATAAGGAGGCTCCGCCCCTTCCACCTTCGAGTACACAGCCGTGATAGCAGCCGCCAGATCCTCAGGAATTGGACCCGCCTCAAGCGTATCCAGCGTCTGGTGAAGCTGCTCAATCTTCGAAACCCCAAAGATGACCGCATCGCGACGCGCCGCCTCCAAGCTGCCGTGGAACGCCGTCCACCGCAAGGCGGCCGCGTGTCCGTTGATGCCGTGCTTCTCGGCAAGCTTGAGAATAGTGGACACGGCGAGACGAACCGGAGGCTTGCGGTAGAGATGCGTGTAGACCTTGCCAATAAAGTTCTGTTTTTTCTCGGATTAGATTCAAAGCGAGAGAGTGTGTTCTGTTCGGGACTGGAACTTACGTCACTTTTCCAACGGCCTGACGAGGCCTTGTGTCTTGAGAAAAGGCCACCGGCTGCGGTACTATTTGGGATGTCAGAGCCGAGTTTCCGTTACGGAAATGCTTGAAGACATACCTGTACGCGTAAAACGCCATGTTGTGCTCGCGCAGCAGGTGGAACAACTCCTTCTCGCGCCCTTTCACAATAGCGTTGTAATGCCCCTCCCTTCTCTTGCTTCAACCTCACTAACCAGACTCATCAGAGCGAATGCTATCCCCACGCCTTCTACAGTTCGGCAGGTCCCGGCTCTTCTGGGACTGCGCTGCCCCCAGCGCCTGCGAAGCCCTCCCGTCTGGCCTCCCTGCCTCGCTGGACTCTATGGCACGCGTCGAATGGCACAAGCGCCGGTGACAGCAGGACTCGGGCATGACCGTCCGCTCGCTGGTCAGCACGGCAGGCAACTGGCTTGATGAGCTCTGGGAGAGTGCCGTGCGCACTTGCACATGCTGCTATCTAATCAAACACGTTAACAAGATCAAGGCAGAATGGGGCATCGCGAAGCTCGTCCGGGATGCTTCGGGGGGAAGAATACGCGGCTGGGGTGTGGTCGAATAGCGTAGAAGAACATCTCGCCTGGCGGGTTGCCGATTGCGGAGAGTCGGAACATCCTGACGAGGTGGCGTGAAACATGGGATAACTACCTAGCGCTTGCTACCGACTTTGTAGGTGCATATATAGTCACGATCCTGGGTTCGAGTTCGGTGTGGTACC
Source organism: Colletotrichum sojae (assembly GCA_014235955.1). Taxonomy (NCBI): domain Eukaryota; kingdom Fungi; phylum Ascomycota; class Sordariomycetes; order Glomerellales; family Glomerellaceae; genus Colletotrichum; species Colletotrichum sojae. The sequence continues at coordinate 106,043 of WIGN01000087.1, read as the reverse complement.
TTGACGATTGTGATATGGCGTCAAGCTCCTAAAGGGATGAGTTTTGGGGGCTGCTACCGACGTAAAAGAAAGCGCGGAGACTATAAGAAATTACCCAAGAGAAGATCATAGGGAAGAGTATCTCGAGTTACAGAAGACCCTCAAGCACTTCTTTTACCCTTGGATTCGTAACGTTGACGTGACCCTCTGCATATTGTGCCAAATTACCTTTCACTCTTTCCCGGTGAATTACCAACGGTTCCACCTTCTTGAGGAGCTGCACATAAAAGTCCCTTAACTCCATCGTAGTCCTTGCGTTCAATTTCTCAGAAAACCCATAGTCCCGCGCCGCCTGGGCAATCCCGGATACGGCGGACTCCACGGACTCTTCAATGGCGAGAAAGTGGCGCAGCCTCCAGATGGATGGACGGGGCGTTTCTGCCTCGAGGAACTCGCGCAAATGAGGAAGGAGGTCGTATTCTGGGCGCAACAACGTGTGCTGAATTGAGGTGTTATCCGCCGGCAAGTCTGGCCAACATTTGTTGAACATGCTCATGAGCTTTCCTCTTTCCCATGCATTCCAGAATTCCTCGAAGCTGCAGGAGAGACCATTCTTGTTTATCCGTTCCACCGTAGTCGACGACCCGATACCATGTGCGTATTCCTCGCGGGACGGGGGTCCGAATAGCATGGTCACGTACATTGACCCCAGCGTTCTTTCCTCGTGCTCGTCGTGGGTGACAACGAAACCAAAGTCGAACCAATGGCAGTGTTCCGAGTTAAGGGGCGGCGGGTACAGGTGATCCACAGCCATGGAATAGAAAACGAAGCAATGCATCTTCGCAAAGGGACTCAAGTCCTCGATGTCCCCTGTGTTGGTCCTCAGGGGCCAGATATCTCCGGGCTTTGGCGTTCATATTTCGTCTCTGCGTCATAGGGCTTGGTGCTCGGGGAATTGAGCCGTGACCATCCGGTAGTTCGAAGAGGGTACGGTGTCCCAAGAACCAAGGGAAGTACCCTCCCCTGCTGTTGCTGGGCAGTTCCTCGAACTTCTCAACTATCTTTGCAACCAGGTATGGGTTTCCACCTGGGTTCGATCGCCACTGGTGGAGCTCTTCGCGGTTAACATGGTTGGGATGGTATTTTAGAAGCCCGAGAAAGACCCCAAATAGCTGCGACTCTTCGAATTTGTTTCGGCAACGGTCGAATAAATAGTCCTGTTGTACTTGGGGGTCTGTCGGAAGCTCATTCACGAGGACGTCCGCGTTAAGGTAGTCTGCCGACGTAACTTGCCGCATGTTGCATTTGAGGAGGTGTGAAAGCGGCATTTTTCTTTCACAGGTTTTGCCACAGAACGGAGCTCCTCCGCAGTGAGAGCATCGCCGAGTGGTTTCTGTGCCACAGTAGCCAGTACAATATTCCGCCGTGCTCTCTGCGAGCGTGTCGTGCCGGGTTTGAATTCTCGAGGCTTCATGGTTGTCGTATTCGATGGAATCCAAGATACTAATCAAAGTAAATTTCAGTATTCATGCTGGCAAATATGGAGGACACTAATGAAAATATTTATAGAAAAAGACATACCTCTCATTCATAGAATGTGTAGGAGAATTCTGAGCTCGTTGACGACGGAGGTGCTCCAATGCAGCGTGACTTTGCGGGCGATTTTGTTGACGCGCGCCTGCGGCGACAACGAAACTCCCGCCGATTGTGGATTCCTTGATCTCCAGCCTCCTTTTACCTAACGGCGTTTTACTGCTAATCAGCTCCTTCCGCATCTCCGATATAACCTTCATCACAGCCCCTGATAGCATGTCCTGCTCGCCCTTCCCCAGGTTGTCTCGAAGCGGAACAGTCCAGCTGTGGTTGTAAAGCTTGCCATGGCATCCGCGCGTTTTCAGGGCTTGGAAATGGTGAAGAGACCTAGAGCATAACACGCAGCTATACCTGCTACAGCCAATGTAGTCAAATCTCTGTCCGTTGGCAACTTCCCCGGGGTGGCCGAGAATATAGATTATGAGCTGGATCTCAGCGTGTACTTCCCAGGTGGGGGATTTCAGTCTAGAAAAGTCATTAAGAAGTTTTTTCTGCGTCCACCTAACCTTGGAACTCGACGGCTTCATGACTTTGGGAGCCGTTGTGTCGCTTAGCTGGAGGCCAAGTGCGTGGAATGTCTTAGCTAGACTCCATTCCTGGCTGGGTGTTTTTTTCGAGCCTTCAATCCAACCACGGGGATCAAGAGCAGATTGTCGAACCCGTTTACATGCCTCGCAGCTGCAACAAGAACGCGGAAGGACGTTCGAAGACGGCCCAAGAAGCCAATGGCTTGGTGGAGTTTGTGACCTGTTCGTCCGAGGGCGTGGAAGTGCTTGGCTGGAAAGGTTCGGTAGAGAGCGTGGCTCAAGCTCACAAGATTATGATGTTTTTCCAAATCCGAGTCGCTATTACCAAAAAGGAACATTGCCAACAGCTTCAGGCAATCCTCGAAATCGAGTCCAGCTCCGTCGATATCTTGAAAAACATCATCGATGGTTGGCTCTGAAGAGGAGTGCTCCGGAAGGAGGTGCTGGAAGTTCTTCATGATTTGTCGCAGCTCGACTATGACGGCGTTCAGTCTCGAGGACTGGTGGCGAAGCAACATATTCCAGAGTGCGTCCTCGTGGTTTTCGGTTTGATTGCCTGCCGAGATACGTGTTAGCAGTAGTTATTTTATGAGAGTGTTAGCCGGTAAAATCAAACCTGAAGCGGCAGCAATATCCGTCAGCGCTGCACACAGGTTGCCTAAGAACTTAGATATTGCATCACCCTCGGCAACCCCCGAGTTTATCGCAACAAAGACTTTGGCCTTATCGGGCCAGTAGAACATATGGCTGGCAACAATGTGACGACCTCCCTTCGTCGAAGAAACGGTCTCTGACAGCCTGTCCAGGAATTCGCGACGCAAGCCGTCCACATCAAGGTTGCCAAGGGGAACATTTTTGGAAGAGTCGCCGTCATTTCTGAATCCGTCTGGGGATACCTCGCTGTCGAACTCTGAATAGGAGGTCTTGTCTTCAAATTGGCGACCACTTCGGAGAAAGAGTAGCTTGGCATATGCGTGGAGCTCCTTCAATGGGGATTCGGCCGAAATCTGTCCCATATCAATCTCCATCTCCGAAAGAAGAATAAAGACGGCTAGAGATGAGACGTGACGGAGTGGAGGATACATTTCATGCTGGAATACATATAAATCTAATCCTGGCTCAGCTGGGTGCTCGTCCAGCAGGCCATAGCCGCCCTTCGGTTCATCACCCCGCGAAAAGCGTGTGGCAAGGGGAATTCATTGGTTGGCAGCTCCAGAGCCTACAGGTAACGGCTGTGATTGTGCATGTTGGCGATGAGGCGAGCAGATTGATTGATTGGATGACGCTATAGGTTCGAAACACACCGTAGCTCAATATGAGGCTGTGGTACGAACGAATCAGTGACTATATTTGTGCCCGCATTACGCCTTGTTCAATCTGGCAATGCGAGAGTTGCTTTTAGGGAGGACGGGCGAACCAAAAGATGCGTTGCGTGCTAGGGCTGCGATCCCTTGCCTGGAGGTTAGGTGATCTTGATGGTGCCGTCATCTGCCGGGGGAGGTGTAGATGAGGAAATGAACTACTCAACGACGGTTAGCTATGGTTGCGTGTCACCGCCTCTTGTTCTCCATATTGTCGTGGGATAATTGCAATGCCTTCCAGTAAGTTTTCTGTTGCGCCATGCCCCTGTTCTTCCGTGCGTGGAAGAATACCCGGTGAACGCAGGAGAAAAAATCCTCGGTTGGAGGGCGGCATACCAGACTACGAGAGTCCCCGTCTTACTGGCGGATATGGCTGATGATAATATACCAAGGCCTGAGTGATAGCTTACTATGTAAGCCGAATAACCGGGATGCAAACAAAACGCAGCCCACAGTCCCGTCTTAGCACGCACTCTATCGTCTCTTCTCTCATTTTCGAAACGCATCATCGGTCTGACTCCCATGGTGCTGACGAGAAACAGACAAGATGCTAGCAGCAATTGTACTGGTGATCTTGGGTGTTCTCTGTTACCTCTACCTTCGGGGCGGAGGCAGTCTCAAGCAGCTCCCACCCGGGCCCAAGCCCCACCCATCGTCGGCAATATCAGAGACCTGCCCCCGAGCGGGACGCCCGAGTATCAGCACTGGCTGAAGTTCAAAGATATCTACGGGCCCATCAGTTCCATCGACATTCTGGGACAGAAGATCATCATCCTCCACGACCGCCAGGTGACACACAACCTGCTGGTCAAGTCCTAGACCAGGACGTCGGGGCGGCCGTACATGCGTTTCGCGGACATCTGCGGCTTCGCGTCGCTCTTGAACCTCCAGCAGTATGACGGCACGTTTCGTCGGCACCGAAGGTTGGTTCACCAGCAATTCGGCACCAAGGCCGTGGCAGCCCGGTACCGAGACAACATCAAGCCAGAGTCGCACCACTTCCTCCTCTGCGTCCTGGACGACCCCGCCAACCTGGTGCAGCACATCAAGACGTAAGCCTTCCCCGCGGCCCACAACAAGGCCTCGCCCACAGGACGCAAATAGGTTGCCTGTCAAACTTGTCACTAATCCTTCTCATAGTGAGGCCAGCGCCATCATTCTTAGAATCACCTACGGCTACTCCATCTCACCTGGCAAAACTGATCCATTGGTACACCTGATCGAACGCACCATGGACGTCTTCGCGGCTGCAACCGTTCTTCTGGGCTGGGCAGTAGACATCTTCCCCATCCTCCAGCACTTCCCAGAGGGCGTCCCAGGAACATCCTTCAAGAAGCAGGGCCGGGAATGGAGCAAGCTCCTGGAGACGACAAAAGACGTCCCCTATGACTTCGTCCGGAACAAGATGGCCGGCGGAACCCACGAATGATCCCTCGTCTCGTCGCTCCTCGGGCAGGAGAGCACCGGCACTGATAAGACCAGGAACGAGCACTGGGAGGACGACATCAAAAAGACGGCCTTGGTCATGTACGGCGGCGGGGCCGACACCACTGCGTCGGCCATCCACAGCTTCATCCTGGCCATGGTCCTCTTCCCCAACGTGCAAAGGAAGGCTCAGGCTGAGATCGAAAGCGTCGTCGGGAGTGACAGACTACCCCAGTTCGCAGACCGGGAGCGCCTGCCGTACGTCAACGGCTTGGTGAAGGAATCCTTCCGGTGGCTGCACGTCGCGCCGATGGGCGTGGCCCACAGGACCGACGAAGACATTGCCTACGAAGGGTACCACATCCCCAAGGGAGCGTACCTTCTGCCGTCCATCTGGTGGTTCCTTCACGACCCCGAGACGTACGCCGACCCGTCATCCTTCGACCCCGCCCGATACCTAGCTCCCCGCAACGAGCCGGACCCCACGGACGAGGCGTTTGGATACGGCCGCAGAATCTGCCCCGGCCGGTTTCTCGCGGACGAAAGTCTCTTCATCACCGTCGTACGTCTCTTGGGCCACGTTCGAAATCGGGAAGGCCGTCGACGAGTCTGGTAATGAGATCACGCCAGAGATACAGACCACTAGCGGTTTGATCTGCCGCCCGGTCGATTTCCCGTACAGCATCAAGCCGAGGAGCGAGAGGTCCGTCGAACTGATCAGACGCGTCGAGGGGAACCATGCATGGGGCGATGAGGATGCTGAACTTGTTCGGGACGATTTGAAGAGGCACGGCTGCTGATATATGGAGACTTCCACCTTCAAAAATGAGAGAAATCAACATATACTGAGATCAGAGCGCGGGAAGATATCAACACGAGATGAATGACACGTGCCGTTGTTTCTGCACGTCTAATCCACGTGTGGCTTTGACTAGTCCCAGGCGTATTGAAACTACCCTGTATCTGTGTTCGATTCTTCACTAAAACACACCGGTGTGACGATTTTCGAGAGGATGGTGCGAAAACAGCGAGTCTGCTCACTGCCATGAATGGGCCATGGGCCGTCACCTACACGCTGTGACGTGACACAGGAAGCACTCGTACCCCGCGCCAAGTTGAAGCACCGATCAGAGTCTTCAGTCCCAGTTGCCAAGATAGAAATAAACTTTAAGCCCGGGAGTTGGGAGACCAAAACAATACCCGAGGGAGTCGTGGGTCACCCGAGCCAAGTGGGATTGGAATTGAATACAGGGAGGGTCTGATCCGAGGTCCCTTGAAAGGAACGAGACAACAAGGAAAGATACAAAGACCCAAGAAAGCGGCATTTGCTCCGAGCGGGGCCCACGGCTCCGGACAGCACGGGATGCTCCATACTTGTTCCGAGTCTCATGAACTATATCAGAGCCGACGGTAAAATGTTCACGATCTACCACAGAGACGTAGTATTTAGCCATGGAAAATCCAAGCAACTGGGAACAAACAGAAAGATGCCCCATACTCTAGACCCGGCATTTCTGCTCACCCGAGCTGTGGATGTCGTTATGCTTGTCTAATCCCCAGGCCCCACGCCTCGTGGACGTGTCGTTGATTGCGCGTAACACCGTGGCCAGCGGGCGGTAGCATACGGCCCCTTTGATCGTGATCCTTTATACTTTTTAAATGCATAGATAATGGTAACGGAAGAGCGGGTGCTCCCTAGGGCGCGGGAGCTAGTATTTCATGGGTGAGCCGGGACCGGGGTAATTGTGCGGGCCGCGGGACGCCGTAGCACCGCGGCACCCTCGTAGAAACGTCCTGACTCGCTGGGCCATTTTGCTGCTCTGTCCTAAATCAACTCCTGCTCATCATCATATCATTACGCAAGGAACACCACTAGACGTGGACATTCAACGAGGCCTGGCGTAACTATCCGGGATGAGCCTAGACAGTGTACAAAGACGCAAGACATCAAGGTATCGTCACAGAGTTGTTCGACTTACCTAGCAGGCTAAGTCGTATCGCGCCACAGTCTGGACATGGCTTGATATTCTCCCAAGAAGCCGACGGAGTCTGTAGCCAGATGCGATCCGTCGCCGACGATAGCACGCAAGACTTGAGACAGACACTGGAGGCAATGGCACAACCACAGGAGAGAGGAGTCCGGAGGCCGCGGACCCGAGACGCGTACTGAACTTGAGTGACGCGTTGATTAGCTACAGGTGAAACAATAGCCGTGCGTAGGAGTTAGTTGATGGTCTTGAAGATGGATAGATTGTAATGCCAGAGCATACATTCTCGCTACTGTATGCCACATCGGAGCTGCGTCCGTCCATTTGGTCCGTGCGCAAACAGACACGTGACATTTGCACTCGCCACAGTCAGTAGGTAGCCACAGCCGTGGCTGATACCGAGAGGCCCCACCCGCCGGCCGCCGAGTCCGGGTGGTTCAGGTCTCAGGTCGTCTCGGGACTCGGCACGCCGCCAAGCTTCATTCCCACGCAACCATCACCATCGACATGCAAACAAACCCATCGCGGATGCATTCCATCTCAATTCATGAATTCCCAAAAGACACGAAATGCTGAATCCATTGAGTGCACGCTGCCTCACTATACTGCCAAGACCGGGGGAATTGGCACACGTACTATGTAGTGCCGGTGCCTGCATAAATGTCGATCTACATGCAAAATCCTCCGAGACACCAGCTTCAGCTTTGCATCCTCTGTTGTTTCCTCACCGGAGAGGGCGATTTGGACGCGTCAGCGCAAGCGATATTCGTAGACTATTCTTCCACAACAGAAAAAAAAAAAACCTGTTCGTCGGTCAAAGTCGACGGACCGCTCACGTTACGTAGTGATCACCTCATCCGTCAGCGCCATAGGCTCCCCAGGAACAAGTCCTCGACCAATCCAGAGCATTCGGTACCTTAACAAACCACAATCCCGCCCCGTCTTGGTCTCGGCCGGTCGCAAAACCCATCGAGATGCGTTACCATCTCCCAAGAGCCGCAAGCCAACGATCCTCATCTCCCCATCCCATCATGACGTCGCAACGGGTCCAACGACACGCCAAATCAGGCTTGTGGATTGGACGGGTTCACTGTTGTGGGGTAAAAGACCCACGCCGCCGCGTGGTGGATCCGAACTACCGGGCGCAACGGCTCGTGACGTCGGCGTGGGCCGGTGTTTTCTTCGGTCCCGTATCTTCGGCTCACAGACGTCAGTGTCTAGGTAGCTTAGCTACACCAACCCACGGATCAAGGCTAGCTAGACAAGGCACCAAGAATGAAATTTCCCGGACTTCCCCCATGATATCACTCTACCCACCGAACGCAGTGCGACGGAGCCGACAATGTATATATCCCACGAGCATCCGAAAAAGGCGTCGTGAGAAAAAACCTTACTGAGCCTCAAGCCCGTCGTTACAGCCACCAAGAAGGATACCCACGATACTCGCCATCCGAGCGAAAAAAAAAAAAAAAAACCCCTCCCCAACACCTAAACACAATGGCTCTAGGCCGCACTCTCCTCCGGCTGCTGCCGTTCGCGGCCTCCGCCCCGGCCAAGACCCTCTACTCGACCTACAGCTTCAACCCCCTCGAGCACCTGGGCGGCATCGCGCCGTACTTCGAACCGCAGGACCCGCCGGCATCTCCGGACGCGCCGCAAGGGTGCACAACCTCGCGCGCCGCCTACCTGGTCCGCCACGCCGCCATCTACGCCAACGACTTCGACTTCGAGGAGTACATCGAGCCGTTCCTCGAGAAGCTGGGGAACAAGACGTCCATCGACTGGTCCCGCGTGCCCTACCTCAACTTCCTCGCTGAGTGGGACGCCCCCGTGACCGAGGCCGAGACCTCCATCCTCACGCGCGTCGGGCGTCTGGAAGCCACCCGGCTCGGCGTGGACTTGGAATTCCGCTACCCGCACCTCAAGCTCCCAACCCGCGTGTGGACGTCCTCCGCCGAGCGCACCGTCAAATCCGCCCAGTCACTTGTGCGCGGCTTCGAGTCGGAAGACGACACGATGAACGTGGTCAGCATCTACGAGTCCAAGGAGTCTGGCGCCGACAGCCTGACACCCTACAAGGCCTGCCCGGCCTACTCCTCCTCAGCCGGCGGCGAACAGTCCGCCGTCTTTCAAGAAAAGTACGCCAAGCCTGTCGTCGCGCGGCTCAACGACCTCGCTTCCGACTTCAACTTCACCGTCTCCGACGTCTTTGGCATGCAGCAGCTGTGCGGCTACGAGACGGTCATCCGCGGCTCCTCGCCCTTCTGCGACCTTGACCTGTTCAGCCCGGACGACTGGCTTGGCTGGGAGTACGCCGAGGACGTGCGCTACCACTACAACGTCGGCTACGGCAGCGAGATCGCGGGCTACGTCGGCCTGCCCTGGCTCAATGCGACAGCCGGCCTGCTCCTCGGCGACGCCTCCGACGAAGATCTGTACGTGAGCTTCACCCACCGCGAGCTGCCGCCCATGGTCGTCGTCGCGATGGGTCTCTTCAACAACTCCGAGGCGGGCGCCGGCCCCGCGGGGAGCATCAACGACACGATGCCCCTCGACAGAATCAACTACCGTCGCGCGTGGCGGAGCTCCCGCGTGCTGCCGTTCCTGGGCAACATCGCCATCGAGCGGCTCAACTGCACTGGCAGCTTCGGCTACGACGAGGGCGAGTACTACCGTGTTCTGGTCAACAGCGCGCCGCAGCCCCTGCCCGGTTGCGTCGACGGGCCCGGCACGATCTGCTCGAGGGCTGGGTTTGAGGAGTACCTGCAGCAGAGGGTCGACATGTTCTCGGGTTTCTCCGAGAAGTGCGGCGTCGAGTATGATAACACCACCGACGTCATGTCGCTGTACACGGATCCTGAGGTCGGGAATGGGACCACCGTGGGAAAGCGGAAGCGGTATGAAGCATTTTCGCAGTGAGCGTTCGTAGCATAACTTAATAGTAATTTTAATACGTTTGATACCTCGATATTGGCCTTATTCGTGTACATCGTGTCACGCGTCGATTCTCACCTCCGAGCAAGCAGTCATTATTGCCTGACACTGCCTGCCGAGGACGAGCACGATATGGCTTGCGAAGGTCAACCATGTTTACGGACTTCTGGACAACACAACAACCGCCATCGTGACATAACGGTGCAAAGGTGGCAACGGGCCCGTAACTGGGCTCATGCCTGCTTGCTAGCGCCGGGAGTCAGCAATGTGGCATATGCAGCCCTAACCTCAAAGACCCATCAGAAGGCGGTGCTACTGGCAACCCGAAAGGATTGCGTCAAGAGGTCATGTGTCGGCTGACGGTCCCGCCGTGTTGTCGTTGGGCGACCAACAGGGCCGGCTTCCAAGACACGACGCCGCCACGTGCTGATGCAACTCGGTGCTGGCCAAGAGAGCGGAGCGGGTGCTCCCTCGAGCAAATCGCGGTGTGGCATGGCCAGATCTTGATTCGGCTGGATCCGCCTCCACTGGTTGGCGTCAACCCAGGGGCGACGGAGGACTAGAGGTAAGGCCACGGTGTTCAAATAGCAGCGATAGCCTCACGCGGACGGGGAGATGCAAGGTAAACAGGAAAAGAGACTGATAGAGGGTTGCAGGAGTCCAGGACCCGCGACATCTTGCAGTCGATAGGCCGACAACGGGCGGGAGCGGACGCACAGCGGACGTGGGGCCGGCGAACGAATGGGGGTTTAGGTTTCGGATGAACGAAGATGATTGACTGAGGAGTCTGACGTGCATGAGACGATCTGTCGGCGGCCAGAAGCGGGAGGCAGATGTATTTCGGTACAGTGGCTGCGGTCGTCGAGGGAACCGGTGGACGGTTGTGGTACGGAAATCAGGGTGACACCGCTCTGGCGGCGCGAGTGGCTGGATCGAGTTTTCCAGCAGCACGGGAGAGGCGAGGCCAGTCGAGAGGCCGAGGTTGCCACACACGAGGTCGGGACCTGACGATTCGCTGCGAAGGCGTCTGCGACTAGAACTCTGGAGCGTATGCCTGCGAGTGATGAGGTGAGAGGAAAGGGGCGGGGAGAAGTCTCACGTCAGGTGCAGTACGAAGACTCCAATCGTGGAGAGAACCCCAAGTCTTCCCTTCCGGAGGTTCGGAGCTGAAAGTCTCGTGGCGAAAACGGTAGCCTCTCGACGGTGAATGCCATTGACGGGCTTCATGTCTCGTCGGGTGCTGAAGAAGAGGTCGAGGTTAGCCGAATTGAGGCCGCACCAATGTCAATTGAGAGACGGGAGCCCAGACTACACCGCAGGTCAGAGGGTCTACCGATAGGCCCCGAACAATATTCGGGGGTGGTGGTCGTGTCGTTGGTGCGGCGGCGGCGGACAGGACAGGGAGGCAAGAGGAAGGTCGATAGAGCGGCTCGGTAGTGGGCGATTGGTCTCGGCGGTCGAGAACGAAGTGGTGGTGTTGAGTCTTGACTGTGGTAGGGGTGTGATGGTCGTGAGGTGGGTGCTCACTGCTGGATGCTGCTGGGTACCTATCCATACTGCAGTGCGCTGGGTACTGGAAGAGGTGGGTGTGCGGGTTGGTGCTGGTTGGGCGGGCGGGGATGGTTGATTGGGCCCTGTGATGCGTTGTCATGGCGTGCCTGCCTCGTGGACGAAGCAGATTGGACGGACGGCGACCAGGGAAGCCCTTTGACGGCGGAGAGGACCTGGAAGGGCATGGTGGTTGAGCATGGTAAAACAGGAGAGGAGAGCTCCCCCCCCGAAAGGCTATGCATGCCAACTCATCGAGGCGGCCAGAGGCAGGGAGAGGGGAGAGGCAATTCCTGTCCTTCGCTGCGGCGCTGCCTCATCCCGTGTTCGCTGTTCGTTGTCGCTGCATGTGCGTCTTCGTCTTGGGGTGAGGCGAGGCGTGATTTGTCCGACTTGTTGGGGACGGAGGAGTACTTTGACACTTGTGGGTGTGTTTTTTTTATCGGCTGTTTTGTGCATTCATCTTTTGCCGCAGACCGCCTCTGGGCCCGGGAATTTGTGCTGCACTGCTTCCTGCGAGTTGTTCCCTGAGTGATTTTGGCTGATCTGTTCTGACGGATACTTGGGGCGGAAAGGCAATTATTTGCTGCAGCTTCGGCGAATGGTCGACGAGTACGTATCTGAAATCTCGTTAGGCGACATCTGCACCTGGTCCGACCTGACACTGCAGCGGGAAGACATAGCAAAGCGGATAGAGGGCTCTGTCCGTGGTATCCGTAGGGCATGCACAGAGCCAGAGGCGGCGGTAAGGCGGCGGCTACTGTCGTGGAGCGTTCGACAAGGCGACGACGGGATGGGGGTAACAGTACCTACCTAGTCAAGGCGTGGTGTTGTCGTTTGTGGTAGTGTAGAATTCTTCGGTAGACGCTAGCTTTTTGAAAACTAATGAGATGGCAATCGTCAAGTCAATAAAAACAAATGTCATGCGGTGGCGCTGGTTGGCAGCTGCTCTGGTTCATGCTGGTAATCGGTTTTCCAATGTCATGGGTGTCGTGGGTAAAAACCGTAGTGCCATCGAAGGCGATTTGGCGGGATGCAGAAACAAAACAAAGCAAAGCTTGGAGAGACGGAAGGGATTCCTCGGTGTGAGACGGAGATTCGCCATTGACCGTTGTCGTTGTCCTCGGTTCCTTCCTCTGATGTTTTGGTTTTCTTAGTTCGGGTGTGCGTTGGCGTTGGGGTCGTGCGGGCACCCCACGCTGCTGCTCCAGTGCTCCTTCCTTGCCTGAGTCTACCTTGGGCCTGGAGGAAATACTCGGGAGAAGGCGCGACTGCATCCCAATGCCGGGTACCTCATCTGTACCTTGCTCCGTACCTGCTTGGAATATTCGCTGCCACATGTTCCTTACTCTTTTTAGGTAAGGTCGGCGGCACGAGGGTACTGCGGGTTGTACGGTTGTACTTAGCCGCCAGCAGTTTGCAGTAACGGGCAGGAAGGAAACAGCAGTATTGAACCTTCTTCCCCTGCCGTTAGGTACGTATTATTCTCCATATTGCCGTGCACTCAGGTTGCTAGACATCACTTGGGTGCTTTTCAGTTGCTACGCAACCCTGGCATTTCCTTTCCACATTACCTTCTCAAGAACAACAGTGACCCTTAAGCGCTGGCCCGCTCCTGCCCGGTCGGTCATGGCTCCGGGCAGCAGACCCTGTCGGGGTGGCCCTGTTCCGGCAAGTCGGACGTGGCGGGGAGCTGTGTGCGTGTTGCTGACACCGAGAGGCCTACCTACTGCCTACCTACAGGTACCGATCTTGGGTACGTTTGTACCTACGTCCCCACTGTAGTTGCTGGCACTTGCCTGGTGACGGTCTTCCCGCTGCTGGGCGTGGGTTGCGGCTGCGGCTGCGACTGCGGCTGTCCTCCAATCCGTCCACGAGTTTGGTACCGGCAGTCACCACTCACCACCCAAAACACCACGGTCACCACCACCTTCCAGCTGGCGGGGTGCTCCATGGCTCCTTCCCACTTCTCGCCTCCTCAGTGCTTTCTTTGGTGTGGCCTCCTTGCTCCAGGTCCCTCCTGCCCTGCCCTGCTGTGCTGTCGTTCGTTCCTGCTCCACGTCTTTCCTGCACGTCGCCAGGTCGCTTCCCTGTACCCGCCGCACCTGTCCAGGCTGCCCCAAGGTACCTCCTGGAGTCCTGCCTTCCTCCTGCCTCCCGTCGCCAACAAACCAGCCCACCCACCCCTTGCCGTTCCTTACCTTCCTGGTCGTGCTGTGCCTTCCCAACTTCTCGCCTTGCGACCCTTGTCTTCTTGTCCCGTCCCTTCCTCCCGGATACCTTAAACACCTAACTGCGACCAGACCTAAACCTCCAACGTCTGCTGTCGTTGCGCCTCTTGTTCTGCCTCTTTTTCTTCTCCCGAGACACTCAACACCGAGAAGACCATTTAGCCCCTCATCTCGCCGACCGACGAACGCGCCCACCCCCGCGAGGAACTGGCATCGTGCCGGTCTCCCACTCTCTCTCTCTCTTCCCCCGCGTTCCGCCGAGTCTGCCCCGCCTCGGTAGGTACAGACGAACACGCACCACCGCACACGCACATTCGCAATAACGTCGACCGCCGACGAGCTTCGGTCGCCCCTTGGTGCTCGCAATCCAACTTCCATCCCCGACGGCCACGACAGCACACAGCTGCCAGCTTGCGCCAGAGCTGCTGCTGACGCTGCCCGCTTGCCATCTCCCCACGACTCCTCTAATGGTCGCATTATGATTTCCATGCAGCGTTCTCTTTCTTCGCCCGTTCGCGTAGTATCTGCTCGTACGTCGCATACCCGCCTTGTCCGACGCTCAACTCGGCTCCCTGCTTTGTGTGCGCCCGCATGCTGACCATAACCGCCTTTCCACTGCAGCTGCCTCGCAAGATGGCGCGAACCCTCCACGCTCCCCGACTCCTCCCTCCGAGAACTACAATACCTCCTTCAGATCCCGCCGTCAGCGATCCCCAAGCCCGACCCGTAGCGCCGAGGCCACGAACCTGCCTGTCCGCCGAAGCGAGGACTTGCCACGAAGACCCTCCTACCAGAAGCCTGTGATTGCCCAAGCCGTTACACCAACTCCCGCCTCGCCCGTCAAGCCCACCATGGATCCGTCACCGGATACTCCCTCCGCCTCGAATGCGGACAAGACGTCGCCCAAGGCTCTGCTCCCGGATCCCTCCTTGTACACGAACCCCCACGTTGCTCCTGAGCCCGATACCACAACCCTGGAGGAACTTGCCCACTTGGTTAGGCTGTCCAAGTATCAGGAGCGCAAGCGCGCAAACACGAGGATCCGTCTGCAGAGAAACCTCATCTCCACGGCCCTGTCTGCACGCTTGAATCGCTGCGGTGAGATTGCCCGGAAGAACTTGGTTGACTGTTTCCGCTCCGATGACAAGAAGACCTTCTCTGCCCTCTTCAACGCTATCCACGATGTGCGCAAGAGCTGCGATGAGCTGCGCCGCTACGCCCTTTTGGAGCCCGAGATGGACTCACTACAGTCGCCGGCTTTGGCTTCCTCTGAGAGCCTGGAAAACCCGCCGAAATCCACCTCCGGCAGCAGTTCTCTTGGTTCTATTGCTCCCTTCCTCTCCGAGTTGCCTGCATCAGTGAGGGAGATCTTTCTGAACTTTCTGGCCCAGATTCGGACCAACCCAGACTATTTGGCCACGAGGCTGTGCTCTCTAACACCAGCAGAACTGAATGCCTTTACCAGCTTCCACCAGGGCTTGGAACCCGTCGAGTCTGTCCTCCCCTACCACGGGGGTCGATCTGCAGCCAGGAGTCATGTTGGATCTAGTAGTCGGATGCCTGGCCACATGCCCAACGCCATCGAGCGCCTGCTCTCCTTCCAGCGGCACGATCCCCTCTCCGCCTTGATACACACGTGTTTCGCCAACTCTGCTGGCCCCGACAGCGCCGAAGATCGGAGACGCACCGAGATTTGGGGAACAGCCTTGGCACGACTCATTACCGAGTCCAAATCCGCCAGTGAGCCCATGCTGATATCTGTACTCAACATCTGGACCGCCATGCGTGACTGGTCCGGTAAGTCCAACATGGAGTGGTACTTGATGAAGATTCTTGAGGACGGTGCTTTTCTGTTGGACAAGGCCGAAGATCAGCATGGAACCCGCTTCAACCTCGCCGACTGGACGGCCAAGGACAGCATCGCCGCCGAGGAGTTCTACGACAGGGCCGTCAATGAGCTGTTCGAGATCATCGACGACGAGGACGCCACAGGCATACCCGAGGGCCTCATCGAGCTGGGCAATGCCATTCTGAAGAAGCTGGACAGCAAGCTTGTCGAAGGCACTCGAAACTGGTTTGTCTACAAGTGGCTTTTCTCTGTCTTCCTTCTTGGCGTTGTTATCCACCCGGAAAGCCACGGCCTTATGGGTGACTACCACATCACAGAGTACGGGCGGCAGAAGATCCTGAAGCAGGTCGCCATGAGGGCCCAACAGCTGGTCGTGGAGATCACTTGGAACAAGAAGGGGACCGTCTCCACCCCGCCAAAGATCCAGGGACACGTCGAGAGTATCCTGAACCGGTTCAAGGGATCCCGCTCCCAGAGGCCCCCACCCAGGCTGCTTCCGGCTCGCTCCATCACTTCTCTGCGAGAGACCATGGAGGTCCACCCATACCTCGTCGTCAGTCCGGCAGACTTGGTCACTTTGGTAAATGCCCTCTTCCCTGAGCGCCGGCCAATGTCAGCCCAATCCAGCGGGTTGAGGTCTGCGGCCCCGTCGATATCCGGCTTTTCGGCCATTTCCCAGCCCATATCCATGGGAGGAAACCGTCACAACGTCGAGACTGCCTCCATCCTCAGCACGAGTGCCTCGTCGGTCCTCAGCGATGCCACCACATCCAGGGAGACTACATTGGATGAGCAAAGGACCGGCTCCCCCCAGCGCTACTCCCCGCCCGTCTTGGACCCCTTGGCTCAGCGACGCATGAGCAACTACGAAGACGACGGCTATCGCCTGCGATTTGCCCTGCGCGAGCTCAGCACCCAGGTTGGTGTGGATGCAGTTCAGGGCTCGTGTCACCCTTGCGCCGAGCGATGGGCTGTGTTGTTCGTCTCTGCAGACGGCAACAGTCTGTCCTCTCAGATGACTTATGACCCAGACGAGGACGTCGAGGAAGAGGAGAACTCTTCAACGAGCGACACGGATGATGAGGACGTTGACGACAAGCCCGAGTTGGACAAGGATTACCACCAGCTCCGCGACTCCATTCTGAAGCTGGTGGAAGACTTTGAAATCCCTCAGAACATCGAGCCAGAAGGCAGTCGGGCCCAGTTCAGCAACCGGGCAACTGGCATCAAGAAGTACCGGTCAAAGAACAAGATCATCACCGCTGAAAAGTCCACACCCAGCAGGAACCCATATCGTCGACGCGAGGCAGAAGCTCAGGCACAGGCCAGTCAACAAAACTCGCAAACTACAGATGCGACCTCGGAGAAGGATGCCGAGAAGAGCCCAACCCAAGAGGCCGAGCCTCAGCCCGTTCTCATCACGATGCTGACTGCAGCGTCTTCTCAGTCACGAGCGCAGGCCGATTTCGTATCGGCGCATCTTTACTGGAAGACACTGCAACAGCTCAATGCCCTCAGCTCAGAGTCGCTCAGGCGGAACGGATTCGCCATTCTTCTCAACATCTTCTCGCGCGGTCCGCGTGACTCCATTCGCCGCTGTGCGTCCGCCATCGAAGAATACGATGCCTGGCTCGTCTGGCTCAAGCAGAGCCAAGAGCGTCACGAAGGTCTCATCGAGAACATGATGAAGAAGCTGCGGGCTCTTCGCGACAAGATGTGGTATGTGACGGATGTCCGCAACTCTGCACCGTACGAACAGAGTCGCAACATTTGCGCCGCCCTCAAGACCATGGGCATGCCACGGCGGTACAACTCATACCAGCGCAACCGCGCGCACCTGGCCCGGGTGCCTGCTTCAAGCTATCTGTATCGCACTGAGACCCAGATCATGGACCTTCTCGCGGCTTCCGAAGAACAGGGTGGGCCGAACAAACTGAGCGATGACCAGGCTGACAAGACTTCTCGGTGGCTTCAACAGGCGGGCGTTGAGAACTTCTGCTGCGGAGAGGAGCGAATCCACAGGTTCTGCTGCGAAGTGGACACCTGCATCTCCAAGCTGGTTGGTGAGTCGATTATGGATGGCCCCGTTCTGTGGTCGAGTGAGCTGTACCAGCGGGACAGACGGACTTTGGAGGGCAACAGGAACCCGCGCGAAAGGGAACACCACTGGGACGACACTTCAAGCGTCATGAGCGACCCCGACCGCAGGTTCCTATCCACAGGCAGGCCGGGCTCTGTCCGGGACCTACGGGCCATGTCGGCTCACAACTCCAGCCAGCAATCATTCGACTCTGGTAGCTACCGGTTCTCGAGGGCGAGCACCGTTCTTTCCGACATCGTCGACGGACAAGACTACTTTGGTGTCTCGTCTCCGGTCCACACCATCGATTCTAGCTCGACGTTTTGGTCCCCTTTCCAATCTGCCGTTTCCACGAGCTCGGCCACCTCACGCGCGCAATCCCCCACAACGAGCGTGACGAACCTGTCCAACGCGTTCCAACACCCCCATCACACCCTTGGGTCGCATGCTGGCCATTCCACTGGCCGACCAGGAACGTCTGCTTCATCGAACGAAACGGTTTACCAGCAGCGCCAGTCCGAGGACAAGGCACGGTTCTTGAGTGAGCTGCGCCAGACCTTGGTCAGCTTGCTGCTATCCGACCTTGGCACACTGGTTTTTGCACGAGGGTCCGAGACCGATGACTGGTTCTCAACTTTGGGTCAAGAGTGCATTGAGAGGCGTGATGCCCTCGACCGACGAGCGCGAAGAATGGGCAAGTCCGGGAAGATGTCTTTGAAACCTCGCGTCATCGAGAAGAAGAAGAGCTTCGGCAACCTGCGAGGGGCCGGCGAGACCGACAAGAACTCCGAGACGACGGAGACGAGCAGCACCCCCGGAAACGACAGCTCCGCAGCCACGAGCGACACGGTGTCTGCGCGCTCCAAGCAAGCGGTCAAGGAGTCAACTGCCGAGTTTCCTTTCAAGAAGGCGTTCCAGCGGCTGCTTCGCATGTTCAGCGTTCACCCCAACCCACACGCAAAGCTGAGCGCCCTTCACGAGCTGGAGCAACTGATCGTCGCCTCTTTGGCCACCAGCTCGAAGAGATCGAGGCTCGGATGGAATCGCTCAGAGTTCATGCCTCCGACCAGCGAGGAGTCAACAGGGAATGGCCGCTCCAACCCCCTTGAGGAGGTCATCGACAACGTCAGGGAACGACGATCCCACGCGCTCCAGCAGTCGCCCCTCACTTCCCCGCCGCCTGCTGGCACCCAAGTGCGCCCAGGCACCTCGGACGCTCGGATGGCTGCTTCGAATAGCGCAACAACCAAAGATGCGATCACGAATGTGCTGCGAAACCTTTTCCGAGACTCGTCAATCCGTCCAAAGACGCTCTTTCGCGACCTTCAGTTCATTGCTGCCTTTGTCAACCCGACAATCCTCGACAACACCGACAAGGGCACTGCTTTCTGGGATACCGGTCTTGCCGCCTTGGGCCTCAAGCAGGAGGTGTGCCGTACCATGATCGAGGTGGCGGACGAAGTCCAGGGCGCTTACACCAACACCCGAAAGACAACAAACGATACCCAAGTGCAGGATGTAGAGCGGCTGGATACCGACTCGCCTCCGCCTGCCAACACCGCCTACAGCCTAGCACAGGCAGGTAGGATGTGGACCATCACGGCCAAGGAGGGCTTGCCCACCGCGCAGAGAGAGCTTGCCATCTTCTACTTGTCCAACCCCGAGCTTGTGGAGCGTACGACTATCCCGCTGTCAAAGCCGCGCGAGGTGTTCAAGCAGGCTGTGATGGACAAGTACGCCGGTGCCTCGGGACGCAGCGGTCCGGGCGCCCGGCTTTACGCCGGCGACCGAAGCCGCACGTCGGCTGGCGCGTCTGGCCTCGGTGCCGCCACCATGGGCTCTCAACATCCCAGCCAGGACCCCGCCTCCAAGGATGGAGACGTGCGTAGCGACCCTGCCCTCATGTGCGTGGCCGTCCACTTCTTCCAGGCAGCCGAGCAGGGCGGCGACGAGCTTGCCACGTCTTTCCTTCGCCAGAACGAGTTCAACGGCATGGCCTAGCACGCGAGGCAAGGACCATTTTACATTTTATAATTCTTGCATTTGCTTTTCTTCTTTTCGATTCCCTGCCAGCCTCGCCGGGGGCGAGCTTTCGTTCTTGATTTGACTCCCTAGGATTTCTCATGATGGCGGCACAACATCGGATCTCATTCATCATGGCATATAAACCGGGCAATTTTCTACACCGGCGGGTCAGTATTGAAGACGTGCGAGCGAGATGATGTTTTCGGTTGCTTTAACAGACACCTCCCACCCCCATGTAGAAGGTGGGAAACATTTGTAAGCGCGCATATGGTTTTTTTGGAGGATATACCACTTTTCTATGATTATGACAACTAGGATATGAAATACAGGATTGGGTTTTTAGATGATTCATTTGCATTTGACGTGGCTGTGATGTGATTCACCAACTGTTGAATCTCCATCGCGAGGCTTTTTGAACTTCGAGCCAAATCATGTAGGTATGGCTGTGTTAGCAACTCTGAAGTCGACTTCGAGCGTGTCGACGCGGCTCTCGAAAGCCATGAAGGCAGCCAACATGTCGAGAACGTCGAGCTTTGTCTCCTTTGCGGCGAGGAAGTCGACAGCTGAGTCGGTTTCGGAGACGAGGAAAAGGCGGGTTTGGTGGTGGATTGGTAGCGTCTAGGTGGTAGGTTCCGCCGGGGTGAACTGCCATGTCTGACAAACCATTTGACGGGCGCGGGCCTTCGGACTGCTGTACCTTCTACCGAGGGACAACGTCTTCGGTCACTCTTGAAGTTTGGTCTTCTCGTTCGACGGCTCGTACTGCAAAACGCCGTATTCACGCCGCTGGCCTTCAGATAAGAGTTTGTAGGATCTATTACAACAATGCTTAGTCTTTAAGCTGTTTTCATGTCTGGGTGGTGACGCCCCGCTTACCTGGAGATTGTTTAGCCTATTCTTGTTCTGCGAGTCTCCGTCACACAACTTCATCTTCATTGTCTTGAGGCTGGGTCGAATAGTTCGCCTCACCAGCAAACGTGGTCTCCGAAGGGTTCAGGAGCTGTTTGATGTACAATCAGCTTGCTCTTGGTGAGCCGCAGTCTCCTTAGGACCACTCACACCCAAGCTTAGTTGTGTAGACTCTCTCATCTCATCCACGCCCAAGTTGAGGGAACTCGGATGTGGAACGATGTCAACACTGGCGACATCACGCTGCGGCCCATCGCTAGGAAAATAGGATAGCGCTGCGTGGAAGCCAATATAGCTGGTATTCGGAGAGGGCGTAGCAGTCTGGTTGATGGGGCCGAGATGTTCAGGTGACCAAGGTCCTCGTACAACCATCGAAGCGGGTGGGTTGCAATGGAGTGACTGAGTCTGATGTGTCATCCACAGTGGCTGTGGTGTCCAAATACCACTCGTCGCGGTGCCGCATTGGTTTGTCTGGATTTGTTGCCAAGGGTATATGTTTGATTCATGTGAAAGCTCGCCCGTGGAAAATGATCGATGTGCCAAGTCCCATGTGTGTTCACCATTCGGAAGCAGATCATTGGATCCATGGTGACTGCGAAGATTCGTGGGATTCTTTGTTTGATGACTGTTAGAAGGATGGATGATTGACTGCTGGACGTGACTTTGGTTCCACTGCCACTGTTCCCAGTGTGATGAACCCTCATCCCAAACTTCATTCCGCCGTGGCTCCATGGGATCAGGCTAGAAGTGACGTCTGACTGTAAGGGTGGGTTTCTTGGATCGATGCCCACGTAACCAAGCGAACGCTTTCGAGCATGAGCCGCTTGTTGTGCGAAGAGTCGAATTGAGAGGTTTTGTCGGTCTACAATTCCAACGGACCTGAAGGTGTATTGATTGATGTAAGGAAACAGCAAGGGGACCTCACTTCGCAGCCTTGAAGCCTGACCATCCGCCTAATTGTGGATGTGGTTCGCGGACGAGTAATATCTCTGTGATTGCCTTAAGTATATGCCTTGGCCGGGGCAGTGCTATCGCTCGTTGGCCAGCGTTGTACCACAAGTTGGGGCTCAGCTAGCACCGCGTCTCCTACATGCAGTCAGCCGGACCAATAAGCACAACCTTCTCCCCCATTTCACCGCCTGTTCTCCTCGAAATCTCACGCGTACTTTCAGAAGAGAGGTTGCAGCTTTCACCTGGCCCTCATTGTCCGCTCATTCATACCAGGTGTTCGCGACGAAATGTCTTCGAAGCCGGCGATGGTTTCATCTGCGCAGCGTACTGTTCTTGATGCCTTTCATGACCTTGAAAAGGTGATCTCGGCCAAAGACTCCCGGTCATTCCAGTCGAAAACACTTGATGATGTCAGGGAGGCTGCCCTCAAGATCGAGAAACAACTCGCTGCCAAGCTGTTGTCGCGCAATATGCGACGGTTAGAACCGTTATTCAAAGGCCTTGAGGCTTACCACAAGCCACTAGAGGTTCTCTGCAACGGAACACCATACCTCCCCTGGATATGGGCGCCGATCAAACTCATTCTTCAGGTATGAAGTCTCAGGCTTGTGCTGCGTCATGAACTGCTATGCTAAGGCTTTCTCAACATCAGATATCGGCGGACTACGTAGAAGCCTTGGAAGAAATACTGAAGGCATACTCTCGTGTCGCAGAGTCTCTCTCCAGATTCGACCGATTTCGAGTAGCGTTTGCGGAGAACGCTCTCTTCCAGCAATCACTGGCAAACTTTCTCTCTCATCTGGTGGAATTCCACAAAGAGGCCTACAGATTTCTTCATAGACCAAGTAAGACCACGAATCGCTTTCATAGTCAGACATGATACTTACACGTCTAGGTTGGAAGCGGCTTGTTTCCACCTCCTGGAATCGATTCCGACGCAGGTTCGATCACGTCATCAAAGACCTGGATCACCAAGTGGATCTAGTAGACCGGGAAGCAGCGTCTCACAGCATCACTGCTGTAGAATCGATCAGACAAGACTTCCGCCAGTGGCACACCACGAACTTGGAGAAGCTGGCAGAAGACGAGAAGCAGAGCACTCTCAGACAGTTCCAATCCGTCATGTCCTGGCTCAAGGCCGACAGCGTCATTTCCGAGCAAGAAAACATCATCGACGCCATCACCGAAGAACCACGCAGGTACAGCAACGGCAGCTCCTGGATTCTCAAGTCAAGCTCGCTTCTGAACTGGCTTCAAGACAGACCAGAAAATCCCATCATATGGCTCCGGGGATAGGCCGGCTCCGGGAAAAGTGTCATAGCTACCGAGGTGGCAAACTTCCTTTCCACCGCACAAGATCGCATCGTGGTTCGCCATTTTTGCAGCTACGCGCATCAGGAATCTCTTCAGTACGAACGGATGTTGACGTCTTTCATCTCTCAACTCCTTCAACACAACAACCTCGATAGCGATCTTATCGAATTCGTCTACGACGATTGCGTCACAGGGAAAAAGGTTGCCACGCTCAAGACTCTTGAAACGCTTCTCATCACGCTTCTCCAGGCTATTACACCAAAGGTCGGTAACCATCTTACCGTGAGGCTAATCCTGGACGGCTTAGACGAGTGCGACCAAACCAGGCAAGGGAAGCTGCTTTCTCTCATTAACCAGATTGTCTCAATTCAACCGAAAGCCGATGGAACGACTTTGTCCTGTACTACAGCCATCAAAATTTTCGTTTCCTGTCGAGACTCAGCATATCTCACGATGTCGCTCAAGAAGTACCCAACATTGTCACTATACACGGAAGATCGTCATGTGAAGGCCGCGATCAACGCATACGCTGCCCAGAGACTCGGGGAGGGGATTGAAAAGCTCGCAGATTGGGACTTCAGCCCAGATGAGATATCTCGCCTGGTATCTCTAATTTCACAGAAGTCGGACGGTGAGTGCCCTCAACTTTCTATCTAACAACATGAAACTTACATCTGGAAACAGGCATGTTTCTTTGGGCTAGGCTAGTTTTAGACTATCTAGACAGCGAGATTTACTACGACAAGGATGAGATCTACAGGGCAATTGAAGAAATCCCTTCCAAACTATCCGACCTGTAAGTCTCCCAGGAGGTTTTGCTTAGGCATTGGCGCACATACTCGGTCTGACTATTCCTCTAGCTACAAGAGAATTCTCGGCAACATCATCAATCATCTTGAACCTCGGTCTGTGAGCAGAATGGCCACCTCTTTAGCCTGGATTGCGTTCTCGCATCGCCCTCTAAGGCTTTACGAGCTGCAATCCGCCCTCGCCTTTTCTTCCGGAGAGCAAGAGATCAGATGCGTTCCCCCAAAACGAGTGATTGAGCCATTCAAACTCTTGGTAGAGGAGAAACCCGACTCGACGTTAACTTTCATCCACTTTTCGGTTGCAGAGTAAGTGGCGTGCAATTGCACCTGACTGCTGTACAGAACTGGCGCTAACCAGTGATACAGGTTCCTCAAAGGAGAATCCAGCGGTAATTTCTTGGTCGAAAAAGACGCCGCGGTCGAGCAGGCAGTGGCATGCCTTGCATGCCTGCGCGCAGGCCTGCTTGCCTTCTCGCCGAGTCATTCGGATCCGAACTCCATGCCCACCGCAAAGGTTCTCAGGGGCGTTTTCGCATTCTATCCATACGCGCAAGCGAACTGAACCGAGCATATCTTGAACGGCGTTGGTCGAAACCAGCATAACGGAGGGCCGCTTCCCCCAGTGAATGGCCATAGAATGATTCAACTTGGCACCGAGATAGCCCAAACGATCCAGCCTGCATCTGGAACCTGCGGCAACCCAGCAGAAACCATCACATCTGCAAGACATCAAATGAGCGTTTTGGTTGACTACCCTGAGATATGGACGATCGTTAGGGAGGAAAGGCAAGCAAGGGTCGAATGGGACCAGGCGCTGAGGAGCTCAGGTGGGCTGCCGCCATGGATACGACAGCGTTCGAGGAAGAGAAACTGATTCAGGACACAGGAACGAACAACCCTTCCGATGGACCGAAATCGATCTTTTACGAAGCCTTGAGTTCTTATAGCGCTTTGGTGACTGATCTACTCCGGGGGGACGGTGTTGACTCCGCCGAAACAGCTCTGCTGCAACACTTCAGGCAGGACACGAGCTCCTGGGCATATTTTTGCCGATTGAGTACTTGCCGTTCGATCGGTTTCGTTTCAGAGCGGGCCAGGACTTCTCATGAACAGAACCATGGAAAGATACTTCGTTGTACGTGGCTGGGCTGCGATTATCCGTCCGTCTTTCGAAAGGCCGCCGACCTTAATGGTCACATTGCCAGGTATCACAGCAACATTGTACCAAGAAGGCCACGGTCCTTGGGGGGCATTCCGGAAATCCGACCATCTCAGCATAAACGAAGACAACTACTAAAGACGTCGAGCCAATTACCAGAGTATATGAATCCACTAATACCAGATCCGGATCTGACGATGGATCTGACAATGGGAACACCACCCGATGTGATGCAAGCAACACACATGCATGCAAGACGTAACGTTTACGAAAACCTCGCTCAGCAGCAGGGCCTGGCAGCGCCTGAAGAACGAGAGAGAACAGGGATAGAAACATCACGAAAGATGTCACAAGCACATGATATGCTTATAGCCAATGGCATCGATCCCGGATCACTCACTCAACAACAGTTCATAACCTTCTCAAACCAGCCCCCAGCTTTACAGGCGGAGTCAATCGCTGCGTATGCTGCCAAAATGCAGCAGTACCAGCAAGCAAGCCCACAGGAACAAGAAATACCGACGATAGGAGCAATACCCCACGCGGCACAAGCACGGCAAATGCTTATAACAAATGGAATCAACCCCGCATCACTAACTCAAGGACAATTCGAAAAGTTTGCAAACATGTCCCCGGCGGTGCAGGCAAAGGCAATCGCTGCGTATGCTGCTACCTTACAGGAGAAACAGCAAGCACAGATGCCGCCGGGAGTCAGGCCAAGTTAACGTATGCAAAACAGGATCCCGTAGAGATTGAGTCTCTGAATCTGGTCATGCTATTCATGTCATCTGCAATTGTACTCAGAGGGTAAAGGGTGTCCGCGCGACGTTCAGGTGTAGCTACCTCACTTACTTGCCACTTATACCCTGCCTATTTTAAAATAGCCAGCTATTCAGAAGTGAAGAAGTGTTTTCACTCGTAATCGAGCGCACACGGCATATGCTAACTGCCTACATTCTCAAAAGACCTGTCCGCGCATCCAGGTAAGCTGCGGCCCCTACGTGTTTCCCCTAGTCTCTACTAAGGGCGTAGACTCAGCGAAACTATTTAAAGAGCAAAAGTAGGATGTGACCTGAGTTCTACGGCACAGCAGGTTATCCAGGCTCGATCTTGCCCGACCGCAGGAGCAGCAACATGAAGAGATCCTTTCGACGGATAGGTGCAGGGAATGCAATAAGTACCATGCCTAGTACTGACAGAACGTCGAGCAACATCCCCTCGTCCCTCATTCCTATCTCTTCTTTTTTTATATCTACCCCGAATACAATCACAGTGGCAAAAGAACTATAGCCGTTTGTTTGTAGGCTCTTCCCGTATGCCGAGATAAGTACAACCAGCTCTTCGCTTATTCCCGGTGTATACCAAGAGACTTACACTCAGTAACACTATTTAAAAGCAATAGCGGACAATCTACCTCGTATTCTCAGGCCCCCCAGACACTTGAGTCGGTCACAAGATCGTTAACCGTTATGTCTGATCCTGATACCTGCGTCTGTGGACAAATACTGATCAGAACGTGTTCTGAGATAGCCAGTGATACTAGCATCAGTTAAACGATCAACTTCTTCATCGTCCGTCATCTCTATCCCCAGCGTATACACCTGAATATTATCAGTAATAACATCGATCAATAGTTCTAGCTGAGATACTGGCACAGGAGATCATTGACATGGCTTCCACGGTCTCCCTTAGGGCTAACGGCGCCCGGCTCCTGAGGGATCGTATGAGGCACACGACCTCTAGACAGAAGGAGCCAAAGGGATGTATCCTTGGCGGCCTTGCGTTTCTAGATCCCACAACAGTGGTACTTTTTATACTCCCTGAGATAGGAAGTAGGATGGAATGAAGTTGCGTAAGAGTTTCAATATCAGTACATCTGCGTCACACTACCTACTGTGAGCATCACAAGGCGAAGGAGGTTTGTATAAAAAGCCATGGATGGTGTAAAGGTTAGGAAGGGCAAAGGGGTATTGCTTTCACCAGAGGCCTGCTCAAGACCGCCCCAAAGCGCCAATGCGTCCAGGATCTTGCTGTGTGTCAGGCAGCGTCACTGGCAATATAGTCACCACATAGTTAACGTCTCTGCAAAACATCAACCTCCCCCGCCTTTCGTCCACCATCTCTATCCCCAACTTATCCATCCCCAGAATATCCCTAAAACAACAACACACTATAAATCCTAAACAGTATAGTAGCTAAACTAGGCCAAACAGACAGACACACTCATATTGCCTTCCGTCGCGCGCAAGGGAAATATCTCTCCACCCTACCCAATGTGGTGCGCCAGGATGATATGAGGTGCAACACTGGATCCTTTAAAAAGACAATGATGTTTGTAATGCTTATAAAGGGGGTTATCTTGGGTGACACATTACTGGATCACATGAACCAAGTCAAACTTCAGCCTAAACACTAAACGAAGCAAGACATGAGGGCAGTCACGACACACCAAAGAGGAGCTGGAATTATATCCACACTAGAATTTGTTTGTCTTGGATCAAATCTACAAATAAACAACAAAATGCCGCCAGCCGAGCTCTGCTCGGCCGAAGCCATGCAAAGCCTCCTTCCTCACCAATAAGTTGTCCGCATGCGCTCTTTAAGCGATGCGTTTGACAGTATATACAACCACGTCTTTAGACCCGAAAACGCCTGTTCCCATGTAATTTTCATGTCCGCATCACCGTCAAGTCGTCCGACCGTCGAATCCAGCCAGAGCATCCCAGACTTAAAAATCAAGCTTTTATGAGCCACCCAAACCGAAGAAGAACATCGTCTACTGCCCCCTTCCGAATCGAATGTCAAAGTCCTTGAGCACGCTCATGATACTCGCGGCTTCGACCTCGATCGGTAGCCGCGACGGCGAGGGCAAGGTCTGGCCGGGCTTCGGGGGCGCGGCGCGGAGCTTGGGCAGCCACGAACCGATGTCGTCGGTGGCCTTCTCGAAGTTGCGATGGCTGGCCAGGGTCTTGTAGGCATCGGCGCAGCTAAGGCTCAATCCGAGTTCCGCCCTGGACGGCAGCTTGGGAGGCGCGGAACCGGACTTACAGCATCCGCCGCCCGGACCGGCACCACCGCAGCACCCACCGCCGGAGCCGCCATTGCGCTCGAAGTTGGCGGAGAGGGCGCGGCAGAAGAGCCCGGACTTGGGGTCGGAGAGACACTGAGCGCAGCTGCCGGGACCGTTCGGCCCACAGCCTCGGGAGACTAGGGGCTGCGTGGTCTGGGGGCGAGGACGAAGCTTGACGGCGCCGTCAGAGTCGATCTCCATAGGAGGCGGGACGGCGTCGTTCTCCGAGGGGGGAGGGGTCTGCGTCTGCTGGGAATAGGCGGGAGGAGGACCGTAAGGGGGGTTGGCGGAAGGGTTAAGCGACATGTCGGCACACAGGCAGTAGGTTCCCTGGTCACAGAAGCCGCATCGCTCCTTGGGAGCAATGGTAGGCAGTGGCTGGGTTTGCGTGATAGAAAAGTTGGACTGCTGCGGTTGCGGCTGCGGCTGTGGCGGCTGCTGTGCCTTCTTCGAAAACATCGCAGTGAAGTCGACCTCGGTCTCCTCGTGGACCGGGGTGGGCTCGGTGCGAGCACGCTTCTCCGACGACGTCGGGGCGGACGGCGACGGGGCTCGCTTGAGGTCTGACATGATGGCGCTCTTGATGGTCTCTTCGAGACACTCGCATCGTCCTCCTAGGGTGCATCTGCCGCAACCCGTGACGGTGCCGGCGAGGACGTCGTCGGCACAGGCGCACGAGCCGCTAGGACCGCAGGACCCGCACCCAAATGGGGCCGGCGAGTCTTCCATCTGCGTCGAGTCCTCGGGCGATACGATCTGGGAGATAGAGAAAGGCTGGTTCGAGTGGCCGGTCGTGGGAGCGGCAGACTCGTGTTGAGTGAGGGTGACGGACGAGTCCCGGCGGAGAGGGCCCGTGTTCTGCTCGGTCCATCGCCTCTTCTGGCCTTCGAGGTCTGCCTCGGCCTTGACCCGTTCCTTCCTCTCGCGCTCGAGGAGGTTCTCTAGGACGAGGCAGCGGGACTTGAAGGCCTGCAGCTCCATCTCCAGGCCACGCACCTTGTCCTTGAGCTCCTTCTCGGTCTTCTCTTGGGCTTCTCGCTGCTCGTCGAGCTGCTCCTCCAGTTCGCCGACCCTAGCAGCCCTGCGTTCGCGGAATGCCCGTTGGGCAGCACGGTTCTGGGCCTTGCGCTTGGTGGGAGGCGTATCGGTGGCAGGCTTGCGGCCGGGCTTCGGCCGAGGAGGAATGACCCACTCCTTGGTGGTCATGGACATCTTGGGAGCGGCCTCGGTGGGCGGCGGGCTGATGACGGAAGCCATGGACATCTTGTTTATCGGCTGGGGCGGCCTTGCCGAGATGGGAGGCGGCGCGGCGTTCGGTCTGATTGCTGGCAGCTGGTGGGATAGAGGGGGATGGGAGGCATTTGTCGGACCGCCCGGGGTCGATGCGCCGGGAGTAGACGCAGCGGGCGACGCGGCGGAGACGGGGGTCGAGACAACCGAGTTGGAGCGGGAGGCGGTGGTGTAGACGCTTCCTCGCCGCGAGTCGGCTGGTGGTGAGGTGACGGGCGAAAAAGCAGAAGAGGTGTGGTTGTGGGAGGATGAGGAGACGGATGTGGAAACAGGTGAAGCGGCCATCATGGAAGGGACGAACGGACAGCTGGGTTCCACAGGCGGGGTTCGGTACGGGCGCTCATTCGCTGTTGGAGGGGTGGGATGGAGTGCTGGCAGGTGGCTGCCAGGCGGCATGCGGCGGTGGTGCTGCAGAATGTGGGCGACGGCGCGGTACTTGATGCCGCTACCAAGGTGAAGCTGATGGTAAAGTACCTCACGGGGTACGTATGACCACCTGGAGTTTAATTCCGAGGAACCGGTTCGGCGGAGGTGGTGACTCTCGGCGAAAGCCCAATTGGGTGGCGGTTTGTGATGCTTTGAGCTGGTGGGAAGAGGAGAGTTGAAAAGACGATGTTCCGCGGCGGCGGCGGTGTTGTTGATGTCTTGCAAACAAGCTGTATCTCTTCGGGGAGGAATCGGCGTTGTCCTGATGCTGCGTGTGCTTTGCTGTGCTTGTGATCATGCAGCGATCTGAGCTGATGCCGAGCTGATTCGAGCAGAACCCCCCGGCAGCGACTGCAATGCTGATAGGCGCGACCCGACACAACGCAGAGGAGTTGGTGTGCTGCGTCTGATCTGACCACTACAGCCGGTGAGCCGGATGTTGCGAGCGGGCGGGAATGCGGGTGCGTCGTGGTATGTAAGTGTTTCGATGTTAGATGAGAGAAGAACAAGTGAGGTGTAAGAGAAGTGAAAATTTGCAGTCTCGACGATGTCCCGGATGTTTGGCGGCGTGCGTCAATTGACTCTGCGCTGGGCTGGCTGGGGGCGGAGGGGAGCCAAAACAGAGCGGAGGGCAATTGGAGGGACGACTGGAGGGGGAACGGGGGGAATCGGGGAGATGTGATTGAAAAGGAATTTTTGATCTGATTGATAAGATTATCTTGCTCGTAAGGCCCCCACTCAGGGCCTGCCACTAGTCGCTTTTTGCACTGTATTTGGCTCGTTTTTCTGGCAAGCGCTTCCCGGTTGGTTCCCAGCTGCTGTGGCTTTTTCATAGGGAACCTATGTACCGGGAGGCAGGTACCTGCGGAAGGTACCTGAGAGAAAGGCCCATATGCACAGTGCTTTCCCAGTGACAGCTGCACCAGGTCGGGTCATGTATTACATCGTGGAATCGTTCGACGGGGGCCCTGCGATCTCGGAACTCATCCTCGTTGGCTGCGCTGGGCCACAGCACAGCCCGACTTCTCCCACGTCTCCTCCTCTCCCACGGATCAACGCCTCTGACTGACGAACCGGTCCACTGTTTGTCTGGTTTCCATGGCGTAACAATCCAACCCCTCATGACCATCATGGCTGCCATCGTCGCCAAGCCTCACCACATCCCGAGGGGGCTTGAGCCTTGATCTCAGGATCTGCCGATGTCGCAGCATGGTATACTGTGCAAACTTTCAAAGTAGGTACATCACGGCGTGTCAAATGTAACTCGCCGCCGGGGTGTACTGCATCTCTTGACTCCTGTCCATCACACCGACAAATAAGAGCTGCCCTTTGTCCGATGACTCGTCTCGTATTCCGAGAGCAAGCACGCGGCAGCTGTTGGCTATGCTTCTTACTGCGTACTCGTGTTGTGCATATCATTGAGTTCAATTTGAACGATTCATCATTGCCGAGTTAAACTCAGTCACCAATTGACTTCATCTGCCAAAGTCAAATCATACGAAATAAAACACAAAAATCAGAACAATGACAATGAACAACAGGCACGAATAAGCCCAATAACCCCGAGCTCGGGGATTTATGCCCTCAATGGTACATTCCACCCTCCATCAGCCCGAGGCCTGTCCGTGTCACCGCCATTCGTCCAATCGCCTCGGCGCAGTTCATCAGGACCAGAGATCAGGAGGTACTTGATAAGATGTCACCACCACCCATTCCGTTTCGCCCTATTACCGACGCCCATCAAGTGTACCCTGCCGGGCTGCCTGCAGGCCCCCGGACTCGGCTGGAGGTTCGGAATCCCACACGAGAGTCGTGCCATTTTGGCTCACCCGCAGCTCCCCTTCCGACAAGTGCTCACATGAGATGCTGGGTTTTCGTGACTGTATTTTTTCTCTCGGATCTTGTTTCCTCTAGCTGAAAAGTCACTCCAGAAAAGGACCACATAGATCCCCAACACCAATTAACTTGCGTAGGTAGATCGGCCCTTCATTCCACTCGATTATCCCATCAGGTGGAGGCACTGGAAGTGGGAGTCCGGAGTCG
The DNA here is from genome assembly GCA_014235955.1 of Colletotrichum sojae. NCBI lineage: Eukaryota > Fungi > Ascomycota > Sordariomycetes > Glomerellales > Glomerellaceae > Colletotrichum > Colletotrichum sojae. Next base: position 74,532 of record WIGN01000087.1, on the reverse strand, counting down.
TAATCACAATGGTCCTGCTGACGGGACATACCGTCTACGAGACTGCGGTAATTGTCGGCGTACCGTCACTTCCAGGGTGGCCCTGAAGACTCTTCCTCACATGGGACTCCCTCCCAGTAAGCCAGGGACGGGCAGCTCGGCCTCCGGCTTTTTATTTTGAGGTCGTTTTGCCGCTGGTAATCACAGCACATGCTGAGCTTGAGTCGATGAGAAGTTCTTCGTCATCTGCTGTCTCCATGGAACAGGAGGCTCTCGCACACTGTGCATGAGGAACTACCTACCACCTGTGTAGCTTATCCAAAGATTGGCATAAGATGATGATGCGCGATCATCGTCCCTGAAGCAAGAATAATACAGCGCCAAAAGATTTGCGCTCGCAGGGTTCCCAATTGCCCAATGCCCAAACATCCACACTGGCGTAACAGTGTCCACTCTGCGATAGCTTGTGCCGGTGGAGCTGGGCGCACTGTCTACGCCCCTGTAATTCCCACAGTGGTGAACTTCCCCCCACCCCACCTCGAGCGTTGGAGCCAAATCATCCAATCCACGTCAAGCCTCTCATGACCTGCAGACGACACCGCGAAGCTAGCCATACCAAACTTGACGACATCCTGTCCCAACAAATCCATTAAACGCCTGGAAACTAAGGGTACCTTCGGCATCCGTACCTTTAAAATTTTCTAATTGCTAACTTGAACGAAAGGGACCTTGCTCCGAGCTGAAAAACAACCTTAGGCCGACGTCGACCGAGCCACACCATCACGAACCACCAGCATCCACAAGTCAAGGGCGGGAGAGGAGGCAATTGCTCGCGCAACCCCCGAAACACACTAAACCAAACCAACCCACGCCCGCCGCCGCCCAGCATGTCCAATCTAGGCATCCAGTCGCCCACCCGGCAAACAGCAGCCTTCCACCTCCCCTCCTCCTCCTCCTCCTCCTCCTCCTCGGCCGGGGGCGCCGGCTCGGACGACTACGACGACGGCGCCCCGCTCCCCTTCCCCGCCGCCCTCCCGCGTTCCGACTTCCTCGCGCCCGACTTCCACCCGGCTCACTACCTCTCCGCCCTCCCGCACCGGCACCAGACCCTCGACGACCTGCGCGCGGAGCTCCGCGACCGCAGCGCCGCTATCAGCGCCGAGCTGCTCGAGCTCGTCAACGCAAACTACACCGCCTTCCTCTCCCTCGGTACCGAGCTGCGCGGCGGCGACGAGAGGGTCGAGAATGTGCGCGTCGCGATGCTGGGCTTCCGGCGCGCCGTGGAGGAAGTCAAGGCGCGCGTCCGGGCGAGGGGGGAGGAGGCGCGCGGGCTCAGCGGGGAGCTGGGGGACGTGAGGAGGGATATCGAGGCGGGGAGGAAGATGTTGGAGTTGGATGAGAGGGTTGCTGCGCTTGAGGAGCGGCTTGCGCTGGCGAGCTTGCCGGGTAAGGGTACCCCGGACGAAGAGGACGATTGGGACGCGGATGACAGCGAGGAATCGGAGGACGATGAGGAAGAAGGCTTGGTGGCGAGTAGCCCGGCGAAGCTGGCCGGGTTCGCGCAAGACTACTGCATCATCGAGGCCCTGGCCGACGCCATCGGACGAGACGTCCCCTTCGTGGTCAAGACGGAGGCACGGATGACGAGGTGTCGGAACACCATCCTTCTCGACCTCGGGACGGCGATGAAGGAGGCACGGAAGGTGGGCAAGAAGGGCCAGCAGAGGGTGGTCAAGTACCTCGGCCTGTACGGGCTCCTGGACGCCCAGACGGAGGCGATCAAGGCGCTCAAGAGCAATTGAGCGACGACGAGGAGGCGAAAAGGAAACCGGCTGGCCAAAAGAAAGTAGCGATGCATATGATACCCAAATCTCCGACATGTTCTAGAGCGCTATGCCAGCTTTGATACAACGTGTAATAACACACATATGATACATTGGTTTTGGATCTAGTCCCCCCGACGCCGGGCCTCTTTTTTAAACCATCTCTTCCCCTACTTTTGTTGAATAAATTACATGACGCTCGACAGCTGGTCGACGCCCACCGACTTGTCCGTCGAGTCGAACTTTCCGTTCAAGCTGAACCCAGGTCCCTGCGAGGAGCTCAGCACGACCTCGTGGACCTCCTTATACACGCCGTCGAGCTCCTGAATGTCCTTCTTCACATTGCCCACGAACGCCTTCAAGTTCGCCGCCAGCATCTTGGGCGTGAAGCCCAGCTGCCCAATACCCATGCGCACAACGCCCTGGCGCTCGCGGTAGTCGTCCGCGCCCATCGTCTCGCGGATGCCGTGGAGCACGTTGTCGGTAATCGTCTTCATGCGGCGGTTGGGCATGAGACCCTTCGGTCCCAGAAGGCGGCCGAGACCGGCCTTGTTGAGCGCCTGCTCGCTGTCGACGTGGCAGATGAGCCGGTTGAAGGTGATCTCCTCGTTGCGGATGGCCTCGAACACGGACTCCTGGCCCGCGACGACGGCGCCCGCCTGGATCGCCTGCTGCGCGATGGGGCTGCCCTCAGGGCAGATGACGCCGACGCGCACGTCGGACTTGACCGGGTTCGGCAGGCGGATGCGGTTCTTGATGACGGGGCCGTTCCGGGGCGTCTTGAGGCGGATGTGGACCTCGTACTTGATGGACTGAGGGGGGCGGCCGACCTCGGTGGCGCGGAGGTAGCTGGCGACATGACATTAGCTGGGGAAGATCAATTGTCGGACGAGACGGGATGACGCACCGGAGAGCGTCGCAGAGAGAAAACTGCGGGCATTTATCGACGCGGTAGGCCTTGAAGTCCTTGGAGAGCTTCTTCTTCTTCTCCGTCTTCTTGGCGCCGCCCTGGTGGTTACTTGCGCATCGCGACTGGGCGGCGGCCGAGGGGGCGAGGAATCGGGGTATCGTGGCGGTCGTCGGTCTCGCGGAGGTGGCCAGGCTCAGGCGGGCCATCGAGGCCACGCATTGGGTCGTTGTCGCCATCATAGGGTCGGGGTTGAGGGGTCGGAGATGGGAGCAACACCACACCAGAGGGCCCTTCGAAATCGTCGCGTGCAAAGCTCTGGCCCCATCGACAAGCAGAAAAATGTGTGATGCCTCGAGTGTCAGGCAGGAAGGCTTGTTATCTTATCGACGTCGGTATCTTATCGGATGTCGCTCGGATCCACTCCGGTGTGTTGGTACAAGTTCACGAAAGCACACCACTGTCACCAGAGCGTACCGTGTTGCATCTAGGTGAAGAGTCATACCCGATTCTCTGTGTGTGTTAAATTGTTTAAAAGTGCGGTATCGGAGCTTAGAGTTTTCGTCTTCTCAACCTTTTGTTTTGCACTTTTGATTGTGTTGTCAAGACTTCGGGACCAGCGCGACGTCATACCTCAAGTCACCAACAAGCACCTTTCCTCCTACAGCGCATCCTCGCTGAGAAGCCAATCAGACGTCCAGAGAGACCGTCCTCGGTGAGCTGCCGCTCCGTGCTGTTACCCCTCCATGATTTTTAACCCCACCACGAAATATCAGCTCCTCCAAACATTTGACTCACGAGACACCAGGACCGTCCTGCCCATCCTCACCCCGACCGCGCGATCGCCTCAATTGGACCCCCAAACACCGCAATCATGAAGGCCGAGGAGCTCCAGTCCCTCCCCACCGCCTTGAGCGGCGACTTCAAGTCCATCGAGCCGCACCTCCGCGTCCTCGACAAGCACCTGACGCTGCGCACCTTCGTCGAGGGCTACTCTCTCGGAGATGTCGAGACCAAGATCTGGCAGACCCTCAAGTCCAACAAGGCTGCCATGGGCTTCATCCGCAAGGGCGCGCTGGTCAACCTGACCCGTTGGTGAGTCTTGTTTGTCTTTGTCGGAGGGAGCCCCCCGCCACCGGGACAAAGCTGACTGTTGCTTCACCAGGTTCACATTCATCGAGAACACCCACCCCGAGATCCAGACCGAGACCAAGGCCGCCGATGCCGCGCGCAAGGCCAAGGTCGCCGCCGCCAGCAAGGCCGGCGCTAGCTACTCCCTCGCCCTCCAGAACGCCGACCAGGGTGTCGTCACCCGTTTCCTGCCCGAGCCTTCGTGAGTTGCCCCTGTAGCTCGACCTATCTCCCGATACCTTTCTGACCGCAAGCAGAGGATACCTTCACATCGGTCACGCCAAGGCCGCCCTCCTGAGCGACTACTTCGCCCACGAGGCCTACAACGGCAAGCTGCGCCTGCGTCTCGACGACACCAACCCCGCCAAGGAGAGCGAGGAGTTCCAGGACGCCATCATCGAGGACCTGGCCATGATGGGAGTCACCCCCGACGCCGTCTCCTACACCTCGGACTACTTCGACTACCTCTACGAGACCTGCGTCCGCCTCATCAAGGAGGGCCACGCCTACGCCGACGACACGGAGCAGGAGCAGATGCGCAACGAGCGCACCGAGGGCATCGCGTCCAAGTGCCGAACCCGCCCCGTCGAGGAGAACCTGCGCATCTTCACCGAGGAGATGAAGAACGGCACCCCCGAGGGTCTCAAGAACTGCATCCGCGCCAAGATCTCCGTCGACAGCCCCAACAAGGCCCTCCGCGACCCCGTCATCTACCGCTGCAACGTCGAGGACAAGCACCACCGCACCGGCGACAAGTGGAAGATCTACCCCATGTACGACCTCGCCTGCCCCGTCGTCGACTCCCACGAGGGCGTCACCCACGCCCTCCGCTCCACCGAGTACACGGACCGCAACCCCCTGTACCAGTGGTTCATCGACACGCTCAAGATCCGCCAGGTCTACATGCACGACTTCAGCCGCATCAACCTCGTCCGCACCTTCCTGTCCAAGCGCAAGCTCGCCAAGATCGTCAACCAGGGCACCGTCTGGGGCTGGGACGACCCGCGCATGCCCACGATCCGCGGCGTCCGCCGCCGCGGCATGACCATCCCCGCCCTCCGCGAGTTCATCATCAAGCAGGGCCCCAGCCGCAACGTCGTCAACATGGACTGGGCGTCGTTCTGGAACACCAACAAGAAGGTCATCGACCCCATCGCCCCCCGCCACACGGCCATCCTCGAGAAGGACGCCGTCAAGGTCAAGGTCACCGGCCCCGAGGCCCCCGCCGAGCCCCGCACCGAGGACAAGCCCAAGCACCCCAAGAACCCGGCCGTCGGCACCAAGAAGGTCGTCTTCGCCAACGAGCTCATCGTCGACCAGGCCGACGCCAAGAGCTTCAAGAAGGACGAGGAGATCACCCTCATGGGCTGGGGCAACGCCTTCGTCCGCGAGGTCGGCGCCACCGACCCCATCGCCGACCTCACCCTCGAGCTCAACCTTAAGGGCGACTTCAAGACCACCGAGAAGAAGGTCACGTGGCTGTCGACGGCGGGCACCAAGCTCGTCAAGGCCGAGCTGTGGGAGTTCGACTACCTCATCAAGAAGGACAAGCTCGAGGAGGACGACGTGCTCGAGGAGGCGCTCAACCCCGTCACGTCCTCCATGGAGACGGCGTGGTGCGACGCCGGCGTCGGCGAGCTCAAGAAGGACGACATCATCCAGCTCGAGAGGCGGGGCTTCTTCCGCGTCGACAAGGGCCTCGACGAGGGCGACAAGGTCGTGCTGTTCGCCATCCCCACCGGCAAGGCCAAATAAGTTAAAAAAGGAGCCATGTTATTTTGTTGTTCGTAGATATCTTTCATGAGATCAAAATGAATGAAAGCGTGAAGCACGCCATAGGTACCCCATCTGTCTATCCACTGTCGTAGTCACAATTGGGGACTTTGGTTCGGGTGTTGATCCTTGCCCATAACCAACCAACCCCGTAACCAACGAAAACCGTGCAAATCATGCTCCGCCTCGGCTGTTCTGTTGGTGCTGTGCCGCTCCTGGCGAGGCTTGGCCTCATTATACCCGGGCGTCCTGGGGAGAGTCACTCGTCTAGACAAGCTTCCTGGGCTCACCGCATTGACAAAAACCCCAGGTCAGAGGTGACCAAGTCAGCCTTGCTTGCCGAGTTCTTGTATTTATTTAGTAGTCCTCTCACCCTATATCAGCATCGGTCCGTCGTTCAAGTCGCAAGAAACTCATCGTCCCACAGTATCCACTGGCCCGCCAAGACAACACTCGAAGAAGAGAAAACCCCAATAGAACACAGAAGAAATCACCAAACCCAAACCGCAAACTCCGCCTCAACCCAATATCAAAATCAAAATGCGTGTCACAACATTCACCTCGCTCCTGGTCTTCGCCCCAGCCCTAGGCCAAGCATTCCTCTTCACATCCCCCCCAACCTCGCAAAAACTCAACCTCTCCGCGCCCATCGAACTAGTCTGGCAGGAGGGCAAGCGCAACGGCGACGCGAGCTACGCAGAATTCGACCTCTGGTTCTACGGCGGCTTCGCCAGCGGCGGCGAGTTCGGGTACGAGCTGGCGCAGAACATCACGCTCGTCGACGAGGGGAGTTATGTGTGGGACCCGAAGAACCAGACGGACGCGCTGCGGAGCGTGCCGAATACGATTACATCTAAAAAGGCGTTTTATTTTGAGGTCAGGGTGCATGCTGCGAATGAGAGCAGGGGAGCAAGGGAGAAGAGTGAGAAGTATGCTGTTACGGGGTATGGGCTCATTGGAGCTGGGAGCAAGGTGACGGCGGCTTGGGGGGTTGTTTTGGGTGGTCTTGCTGTTGCGTTGCTGAGTTAGATGGGAGGGAGGGAGGAGGTTGTATTCGGGTCTGTTGTAGTTGGAGGTGGAAGAGGATGGAGGGAGGCTCTTGAACTCGAAGCTGATGCTTCGACGTTGCACTTTAATCACGAGTCAATGCGGGTAATCAAATCGTAACGAAATATTTCTCCCTGGTCTCAGCTTTTCTTTCTTTATACGGGAATTGCATCCAGCAGCGTAGGAAGGTGACGAGATGACGATACGTACATAAGCGGACATCGTCCTCCAAAAGCCTCCATTCGCAACTCTCTACCGATTCCACGTCGCGGGAATGGGCACTCCACCGGGCGGCAGATATGAAGGATGAACAGAGCCATGCAGATGATACGTACCTCGAACGTATGCCCAGGCTGACTCCCTGATAGTCAACACCTGCAGGTCGCAGATAGTAAGCTTTGATTCTTGTCCAATGGCCGCCTGATATCGACCAAAGAGGGGAACACTGCAGCAGCGTCAGACTTGCGAGTTCTCACGGAAACACCACCCAGGTCTTCACAGCAGGACAGCCATCATGGAAGACGTCTCGACCTCGTCGTCACGTCGTGCAGTGCTCGCAGAGAGCAGTAACGCCGGCGGTCGCTCCGGGCCGTATCGAAGCCTCAAGACACCATCCGGAATACGGCTCATACGGGTGCTTCCCGACCTCATCAATAGCTACATCGCCTGCGAGCTCCACTACTTCGACCCGCCCCCGCCCGATCTTGAGTACCGATGCCTTTCGTATGTTTGGGGCAAACAGCAGCCGACCAATCCCGACTACCTTTACATACCCGATTTCTGGGGCGAACCGCAGCCGTGCGACCGTATCTACATCAGGCGCCATGATGCGCGAGCTTCTTCATGGCACGAGTTCGAATGCCGGTGGAACCTTTGGAGGTTTCTCGACTACGTCCGACGGGCCGGGCCAGAGATCTGCAACCAGCTGTGGTGGGCCGACTATCTGTGCCTCGACCAGACGGACGAGGCGGAGAAGGCGGTCCAGGTTCCGAGGATGGAACAGATTTACTCGACCGCCCGAGAAGCCGTCATATGGCTTGACCTTAGTGAGGCACAGGAGCAGGGCCTGCAGTCCATTCGGCATGTCTCGGCGGAAGAACTTTTGGAAGCAAAGATCAAGGGAGCTCTCCTCCCTTACCATCTTGAAGTCGTCTCATCGATTTTTAAGCACGAGTACTGGACGCGAACCTGGACCGTGCAGGAAATCAACTTGGCCAGGAAGTTCTGGATCATCACCAAGAGTATCCCCTGGGTAGACGGTGATGAGATGGTGAGCGAGTACCAAAGCCTCTCTCAGATCGTCCATCCCAGTACGTGCGACGTTCCCCTGGCATTACGGACGTTGAAACGGTGGCCCAACGCAAAGGTCCCCCTCCTGGACCTTCTAACAATCTCCAATGAGAGTGGTATGCAGTCGACGGTGCCTCATGATCTAGTATACGGCCTTCTAGGCCTTGTTGGGTACAACGCCGACGGTACATCACCCCGCGATCTCATCGAAATCGACTACAACAAACCGTGCTCCGAGGTGCTTCTCGATGCCCTTTTCGAAGCAGAGCATGACCTGACAGAATGGAAAAGGTTTTCCTGTCTCGGGACGCTGCTCCGTAACCATCCTCTGCGGCATTCTGGCCTGTCGCTGCGGGCGTACCTACAGAGCGGGAGGACATCAGCGAGGCGCAAGGCAGCTGCAGATGTGGCGATCCAGGCCTCGGGTGCCGCAAAGTTCATCACGGACTTGAGTTACGATCCGTATTGCTTTTCCGATACCATGTGGAGAGAGCTCGACAGGACCATGCGCAAAATCGGATATTTTTGTTGCTACGAAGCGATCAGAAATCTTACCTTGCAGGAGAGAGCGGTTCTCATCGGGCTGGTGAGTGACGACGACGATGCTCCATCCACGTCGTCGCCGTGGAAGTGCCGAAACCATCGACATACCGTTCCTAGAGGGGTTCATTTCGGACAGGACCTCATTTCCTGGCCTGTTCGAGGAGCGCTGGATCAGGCAAACCTATGCGTCGAATCCGGGGGAAGCGGTGATTCCTGCGACTATTCCAGCCTGACGTTCGAGATCCCGTCTATTGGCTTCTGGATGGTCATTCAACCATGGATAACCGAGACGGATAAAGCCCGGCTGTCTGTGTACTTTCGGAGCCTTGAGGTCTGTAACGACCCAGAGTGCAAACGCGGCGAAAAGGTAGTCCCGTTGGATGGTTAATCAATCGGCAGCGACGGGACCTCCCTCCGTCGCTGGTGGTGTGACAGGACGCATGCAGGTGACGAAATGTCTCAAGAGTTGCGTGCGAAAGGAAGGACGGGTCTGGGGTTGCTAGTTCCCGCTACACTGTGTTATAGCGCAACGGCGCTATTTTGAGGCGCACATGCAGAACCGCAGACCCTGTAACGGCAGCGCGTCAGGCGGCACGTGCGCTAAGGGTGTCACGAGCCTCAGCTTAAGTGCACTGAGCTGAGCTTGGCTGAGATGAGAGGTGAGCTAGGAGGAGCTGAGATGAACTGCGGCGGAGCTAACTAAGCTGAGCTCATAGTGAGTTTCCCCAGCTTTCACTTCATTCTCTCATCCTCATCCTCATCCTCACTACATCTTCACACACTCACCGCTGACTCTGAGTCTCGTGTTGGATCATCTACGGCTTCACATCCAACAGACCACCAACCGCCCACCATGACACCTCCGTCGCGCTGGCCGGCGCCCATCCACGTCTTCTCCTACCGCGTCCTCCTCATCGTCCCCGTCCTCCTCGCCGTCGCGACCGTCGCGCTGCTCTTCATCCACTCGGACGTCAACATCGCGCTCCTCTACTCGCAGTGCCACGCCCGCTCCCGCCTCCCGGGCCTCAGCCGGATCCCCGTCCTCGGCGCCCCGCTCTGCTTCGCCGTCAGCTTCTTCCACGCCGTCCTCGACTCGTCGCGCACCTTCGCCAGCGTCTCCGCCATCCTCTCCTTCGCCGCGGGCCTCATAACCGTCACCACCGTCGAGTCCGCCCGCCTCTGCAACGCGCCCAACGTCCTCATCGCGAACCCCACGGGGCCTTGGCTGCTCATCAACCTCCTCGGCGGCGCCGTCGTCTGGGAGCTGGCCGTCATACCGGCCTTCATCCACCGCTCCCGCTCCATCCTCCTCGCGAGGAGGAAAACCGGCCGCGACGCCGTGGAGAACGCGCCGTCCAAGGACCCGGACTTCGGCGCCAAGTCGCGCCACCTCGCCGTCGACGCCGAGGTCCTCGCCATCCCCGTCGGCGTCGCCTGGGGCTTCGTCCTGCCCTCGATCCTGATGCTCGTCTACAACACGCCCGCCCTCATCGGCGTCTGGCTCTTCTTCCCCGTCTGGGTGTCGCTGGTCCGCCGGGCGGTGCGCTGGGGCGTCCTGCGCCTGCAGAAGCGCCAGCGCCGCAGCTTCCACCTCGAGTCGCACGCCGTCTCGCTGCTGCTGATGTACCTGGTGCCCATCGTCTGCTCCGTGCTGTCGCATGTGCTGCTCATCTGGAGTCTGTTCCGGCGGGACGACAGGAAGGAGCTGACGCGCGCGACTGTCAAGTTTATCGAGATCGACATGGTCTTCACCGGCTTGACGGTGCTGTACTGGCTCTTCGTCGAGGCTGGATGGAAGGTTGCGCTGGTGACCGTCGCTGCGGCCATCCCGCTCGGCCCTGGCGCTGGTATCTGCGTGGGATGGATATACCGCGATGGCCAGATCAGGGAGCATCTCAAGCACTGGGTGGCGGAACACTGGTCTCGGGAGGGCGGCGAAGAGAGCAACGAAGAGGGCAGAGCTTCTGCGAGCGAGGAGACGCCGCTGCTGCGGTAGATGCCGGCCATGGCTGACATTGAGTAGAGAGGAGGTAGCATGATATCCAGACCTAAAGTTTCTCCTTCACCCCACATGCCGATGGTCGTTGATATGTTCAAACATGTACGGGAATGGAAGTATGAGAACAGGAAACAGAACTCTCGTATTGTTTGGGGTATATAACATGTCCTCTCCAACGTCCTCCCGACCCATTCCCTTCTGCAAATCAGACGTCAACCTCAACGCCCATCTCCTCAACATCCTTCAGCGTAGCAGCATAAAACGGGCTATCCTTGCCAACAGCCTCCTCTTCCAGCCGCAGACCCTTCAGCGCCAGATCCCGACCCTGCTCCTTCTCCCCAAGCCCAAAGGCCTTGCGCGCAACAGCAACGTACATGGTAGCAACCTCCCGCCCCCGAATCCCCTCCTTCTCATACGCCTCCAAAAGCTCAATCATAACCTCCATCTCGTCCCTCGGATCCTCCGACGCCGTCTCCGCGAACTCCCCCAGCCTCCGCGCGACCTGCGCCCGCCTCGCCTCCCCGGCCTCCGACGTCTTGGGATCGCACGCCGGACACCCGCAGTCGAACCCGTAACCCTCCTTCAGAGAGCCCATCCGCGCCTCCAGCTGGCCCAGGTGCTCGTCGAGGTACGAGATGGTAACCTCCTCGTCCGCCGCGATGTCCCTCGTCGCGTGCACCGTGAACTGGCCCAGGTTCCCGTTGAAGTTGCCCTGCGCGTTCGGCACGCACGAGTGGTTCAGCCTCGCGACCCCGGGGAACAGCGCGCGCACGCTGCCGCCGATGTCGAAGTTGTTGTTGCGGAAGATGTTCAGGATCGCGTGGTTCAGCGCCGTCCTCCCGGGGGCGGAGCGGCTCTGCCACAGCGACTCGGCCCAGCTGAGGACGCCCGACTTGGCCGGGTTCGACGACAGCGAGAGCAGCGAGTCCCGGCCCGCCTGCGTGAGGGCGTGCGCCTGGCGGAGGACGGAGCCGCTGCCGTCCGGGGCGGTGAGCGTCAGGAGGGCCCTTTCGGCGAGGATGCGCTGGCCTGCGAGGATGGGCTGGGAGGCGAAGACGCCGAGGCCTTTGCCGGCTGCTTGGCGTATTGTGAACATTTGGTCGTGTTGGATGTCGGTTGCTGTGGTTGTGGTTTGTGGACGAGACTTTGAAATATCTGTCGTTTGCCTCACCTTCCGGAAAGGGAAAGGTGAAAGGGGTCCGGGGAAGCGGCCGGAAAAGGAAACGGGGCGCTGTCGGGAAATTATCTGCAGCGCAAGGGTCTAAGACTCGCCGTCTCTGAGGTTTCACAACAATCTCTGCCATTGACACCAGTGGTACCAATCAAAGAGCAGTGGGAACGACTCAATTGAAACAAGAGTCCTGGCAACGCAGCAAAACAACCCATTGAAGAGCGCGAGAAAACCCTCAACCAACAGTCAGAAGCAGAAATCTCAAGTTCACAACATACTCTCAACTGCATTAGATTGATTCCTTAACCTTCTTTCTCAAAAACGGGCTCGATCGAAACCAACGTCTTTCTCATGTCTCATTACAAAAATCGTTCCAAAACTCTCTGCGCTCACCGCCAACAAACTAACTACATTCCCCGTTCAGACGATGCTCAACTCAAAGGTAAAGTCAAAAGGCTCCGTATAGCACCGGTACTGCTCGAACGGCCTCGGCCCCACCGTCGCCGACCCGATGCCGTTGTTGTCGTAATCGAGGTGCAGCACCGTCACGTCGAGCGGCTCCAGGTCGTGCGGGTGCTTCGCATCATCAAGATCGTACGGCATGTACCGCCTCGCCGTGAAGCTGAACGTCTCGCCCCCGTCCCGCCTAGCATCCAGCGTGACCCCGTCGTCGCCGGTGCCGATCCGCAGCCACCGCAGGTCCTCGCGGTTCCCGTTCTCCTGCGGGTAGTCGTAGTGCGTGAACAGGTCCTCCACGCCCATTTCGTACCGGCCGATCTTGCACCCCTCCTTGGTGTCCTTGTAGCTCTCGCCCGGCCCGCGGCCGAACCAGGCCACCTCGTCAAACTCCAACGGCAGCACAGCCATGAGCCCGATGCGCGGAACGACCTCGGGCGTGCTGTTCCCGACGAACTCACCGCTGGCGTGGACGGTGAGAGAACCCTCCGAGACGGTGTACGTCAGGTCCGCCTCGGCGCCCCATTCGAGCGCCTTGGGTCCCACCCACACCTTGTAAGTCACGACGAGGCCGTCGTCGCCCTGCTGCCACCGCACGTTGCGGACCTGGGTGTGCATGCTCCCGACGCGCGCCTCGTCCCAGAACGGCCCGTCGCCCCATTGCGCCTCGTCGTTCTGCGTCTGCGCGCGGTAGAAGGCGAGTTCCGGGCCGCGCTGGAAGATGTCCGTCCCGTCGACGGTCCAGGAGACGTTGCCCTGGAGCAGGTCGAAGTCGAACGAGGAGTCGCCGTTCTCGACCTTGAGATGGGTCTGTTCCTGGGTGACGTTGAGCTGCTCCTGGCGGCGGACTGCCTTGGCAGGAGCATAAACAGCACGTCGGGTCTGGTTCGTGGCGGGTGGGTTGATGTGAAGCTGGTCCCAGGCGACGACGTATCCCGCCCCAGCCCAGACAGTGCTCTCCCTAAGCGAGAACTCGACCGTGATCCAGAGCTCCTCGTCAAAGGTCTGGTTGCCGGTAGAAATGGCCACGGCCTGGGACTCGCCGGCGGGCACGCTGACGTTGAACTTCACCGGGGAGCTGCGCTCCGCGCCGTCGCGGACGATGTGCCACGACGCGTCGAGGTGGTTGACGTTGAGGAAGTCGTAGTGGTTCGTGATGACCATCTGCCTCCCGTCTGCGGTCAGGTTCACCGTGATGGGCTGGATCGCCTTGGCGTACTCGTTGAGCGAGGGCATGGGCGTGTGGTCCGAGAGCACGAGGCCGTCCATGATGAAGTCGGCGTCGTTGGGCTCGTCGCCGAAGTCGCCCCCGTAGGCGTAGTACTCGAGGTCGCCTTCTTTCTTCAGGAGCCCGTGGTTGCTCCACTCCCAGACGAGGCCGCCCTGGATCTGGGGCTCGGAGCGGAAGAGCTCGATGTACTCCTTAAGACCCCCGGGGCCGTTGCCCATTGCGCTGTGAGGCATCGTCAGCATGGTCACCAGACACGACATCAGAAGGGTAACTTACTGCGCGTATTCGCAAAGCATGAACGGCTTGTCCGTGTGGTTCCCAATAAACTCGCGAATGCTCTGCGGCGACGAGTACATCTGGCTATACACATCCACCGACTCGGCGTAGCGGTCCGGCTCGTAGTGCGTGATGCGCGACGGGTCGCGCTCCTTGATCCACGTGTTCATCGCGTCCAGGTTCTTCCCGTAGAAGCACTCGTTCCCGAGCGACCAAATGATGACCGAGGGGTGGTTCTTGAACCTCTCGACGACGGCGCGCGCGCGGTCGAGGTAAGCTTCCTCCCAGTCCGGGTTCTGCGACGTCCACTCGGCCGCCTGCTCGTTCGTCCACGTCACCTTTCCAAAACCGTGGCACTCGAGGTCCGCCTCGGAGATGACGTAGAAGCCGATCTCGTCGGCGACGTCGAAGAAGGCCGGATGGGGGGGCTGGTGCGCCGTGCGGATCGTGTTGATGTTGGAGCGCTTCATCCGGATCAGGTCGGCGCGCATATCCGCGTAGGGCACCGTGCGGCCCGAGACGGCGCTGTGCTCGTGCCGGTTGACGCCGTAGATGGTGATGGCCTTGCCGTTGACGAGGAAGTTGTTGCCGCTGATCTCGACGCGGCGGAGGCCGACCTTCTGGCTGATGGTGCGGCCGTTGAAGGTGACGAGGAGCGTGTAGAGGTTCGGGATCTCGGCGGACCAGAGCTGGAAGTCGTCGCCGTCGAGGGCGTGTTCGTAGATGTCGGAGGAGGAACCGGTCCATTCGTCAAGCTCGTCGCCGTCGGGAGAAAGAAGCTTGACAGTCATGTTGCCTGCCTCGCCTTGGATGGTCACGTTGAGTTTGATGGTGCCGCTTTCGAATGAGTCGTCCAGGTCGGTGTTGACTTGGTAGTCGACGATCGACGAGCGGGGGAAGGGAACCAAGTAAACGTCGCGGAAGATGCCAGAGAGCCACCACTGGTCTTGGTCCTCGATGTAGGACCCGTCGGACCACTGGTAAACGCGCGCAGCTAGGGAGTTGGCCTCGCCGGGGGTCAGGTAGTCGGTGATGTCGAACTCGTGGGAGTTGCGGCTGCCCTGGCTGTAACCAACCTCCTCGCCATTCACCCAGACGTGGAAAGCGCTGTCGACGCCCTCGAAGCGGAGGCGGATCTGCCGGTCGTCCTCCCAGTCTTCCGGGATCTCAAACTCTCTCCAATATGAGCCGGTGGGGTTGACGTACGAAACATTGGGCGGGGTGACCGGGAACGGATAGTCAATGTTGGTGTAGTGAGGGATGCCGTAGCCCTGCCTCTGCCACATGCCCGGGACCTCGATGTCATCCCAGTCGGTCACGTTGGCAGTTTCCCAGATGGGCGCCTCGAAGGGAGTCCGGTCGTAGTGGAACTTCCAGGTGCCATTGAGGGAGAGGAACTCGCTCTGCTCGTAGTTGAAAGACAGAGCCGCCTCCTCGCTGGCGTACGAGTAGAAGTGCGCCCGCGGGGGCAAGGTGTTGAGGTGCAGGACATTGAGGTTGGTCCAGTCGGGCAAAGACCCGGGGAACCCGAGTCCCGAAATGAGATCCATGGTGGCAAGCGAGTAGAGGGCTTTGCAAAGCCCAAAAGACTTCTCCGAAACTTGCTTCTGAGGTGCAGGACTTGTCCCTTCGGAGACGCCATCGAAGCTTCGGCCTGTTGAGGCGAGCCTTATATCCGGGGAGACAAAATCACCCGCGCATTAGTCTGGTAACTCGTTCAAATTTCCGCCTGGGCGTATGTCACGATCACTTCGCTGCGCCAAGAACGCAGCTGCAAGTGCCCCTCCTTTGCGCGCCTATGGCCGGTCGTCCCCATGGCGGAGAGCTCCTCCATCGCGGGGTTTCGCGGGGTTCCGTGGGTTCCCGCCAGTTCACGTGGGCAGTTATGACGACGGCGAGTCGCATCGGCGATGCGAAATGCCCTCGTTTATGCGGTGTTCGCTGGTGGTCAGGAAGCTGGGCAGCGGGGCGAACCGTGGAGAACTTGGAAAATCGAGGTGAGTGTGCGTCGTCGGCAGGTTTCCCCGCCATGATGACCCTCCGGTATTTGCCCCGGTCCCGATACCCCCGATGCCCGGCGATCGGCATTGGGGCGGGGAATAAGGCGATGGCAGGCGGTGGTATGACCGCACGAGGTCTTTTGAGGTCCACAGAACCGCCATCGGCGATTACCACTTGATTTGTCTGTGATTTTGCATCTTTCGGTGTAACTGCGTGCGAGATCCTTGCGAGGATGCTACGCGAACGGCTGATCTTATCCGGTTGCGCCAACGTGCCCAAGTTCCAACATGTTGTTGGACCTGCCATTGCAGACAGCATGATGTGCAGCCCGCTGTTCTTGGATGCATCTCCGGGCATATTGAATAAGCTTGTTGTGGCTGGCGTCTGCTGCCCTTGCACGGATATCATCAACCAGTGCCATCAACCCTGCTGTTCAGCTTCTACTCACTTGACTTAAACCCAAGAATTGGCAGAGAACACGAAAGTAGACAGATATATCCACCATTATGACCAAGACTCTGAGTACCATGATGCCATTCAAGACACCTCCGAAAGGTCTTGGTACGGTCTTGACAGTCTGTTGATGAACGCTGCGAAGCACGTTTTCATAAGCACAGTCTAAAACAAATACACGGACTTCAGCCCCCTTTTCTCGCTCACTTGTCAAAAAGGTGATACCTAGTCAATGACTCAGTATTTTTTGGATTCTGACACGAGATCTAAAGCATGCTGCAAGAAACGACACTTCTCATCTCTCCACCCGTAGGTCCGTCGTAGCCAACCTGGGCCTTCCCCCAACGAAAATACACACATTAGACGTTGACCTCGATGGTGCCCTGCAACTCCAAGACCTTTTTCCACGAATCCCTCGACGTCATGCGCCGATGCCAGGCCTCGACGTTGGGGAACTTCTTCAACCCGTCCCCCGGCTGGCATTCGAAAAAGAGGTGCACGCCGGAATTGTAGGACACAAAGGCCATGTCGGCGAACGTCATCTTGTCGCCGACCAACCACTCCTTGCCTTCGAGGGCCTTCTCCAGAACTCCTAGAACACGCCGGACCTCGTTGTCGTACCTTTCGATGGCGGATTGGACGCGCTCTGAATGGAGAAGTCTAAACCTGCAGGGCCAACGTGTTAATGACTGCGAGGAGTACAAGATAGGTGGAGAGCATTCAAGCCAGGGGATTCCCGGGAGACTTACCACGCAGCCTGGCCGTAATAAGGACCCTGCCCGCTGGTCTGGAAGAAAAGCCACTGGTTGAGATGGTGAACTTCGTTTCCCCCGGTATACGTCAAGACGTGGTCCTTGTCGTACTCTTGGACGAGGTAGGTGAGCACGGCACCGGACTCCCAGAGGACGAGATCGCGGTTGGGATCTTCGATTACTACCTCGGCGTTAGCCCTTTCGATCATAGGGTATGTGAGCGGAAGGGGACCCTTGAGACACACCCGGGACTCGGCCATTGGGATTGAGGTCGGTCAAGGGGGGCGACTTGACTTTGCTGAAGTCGATCACCTTGAGCTCGTAGGGAAGGCCCAGCTCTTCCAGGAGGAAGACGACCTGGTCAAAGTCAGACACTCAGCACGGACCCGTCAACGACATTTGCGTTTTCAATGCATACCTTCCATGGATTCGGGCCGGCCCTCTGCTTGGGACCTTGATGGGCGAGAATTAGGCACGTGCAGGGATGACGATGTGACTAGTACTCACCGGTCATCCACAGGAAAATCGGCTGCATAGTCATTGGTGCTATTGGTATCGAAAGAGATGTTGCAAGAGCGGACGCTGGTATATGAAGAGCGGGTGCCATGTCCGTCACATGACCTTCTCGTAGCTTGACGAGAAACCGGCTTTATACATACCAAAAAAACAAACGCAAATATACCAACAAACGCAGGACATCAAATCTGCACTCGACGCAATGCCTCCGACAAACGCCGCCTAACCCCGGCCCACGGAGTGCGAATGCCCTTGAGATTATAAAGCAGAGCTTCGAGTCGCACCTTTGCAGCATCTCGTACATGCGATACGGAGTCGGTCCCATACGTGCTTTCGAGCTGGCATTGGCCCGCACCCCGAGAGCCTTGTCCTCCGCGTCCTGGCCCCGCGTTCTTCGCGAATCCTTCGTCTGACCACCCTTTGTCCCCGGGGCGGGCACCCGCCAGCGTTAGGCGGATGCCCGCCAGAATTGGGCGGGTACCCGCCGACTTAAATCATGTTCTCTGACTGGGCGACTGCTGCGCCGTGATTGTCTTCTTAAGGATAACTCAGCAATATCGTAGCACCGGGGACCGTGCAATCGACTGCGGTGACCATATGGACCGCGTGCCCATCCGCCTCAAAACGGTCGTATTACAAAAAGAGACCGCCCAAAAAGACATACAACACCAGGTATTCGCTGGTCGTCACCGACCCAACTACTAATCCGGCCCTCATTGGCTTATCTATGGGAGAGCGGACGGGATCCCGAGTTTTCCGATGGGTATGGTCGTATGTGGAAGTTTCAGAAGCTGGAGATGCTCATAGCCCCTGGTGGTATCCCTCCGTTCTGCAAGGCCGCGACCTTGAGGGGAACCATGGGGGAGAACGCGAAATGCGCAGTAGCGAGACACTGATCAGGGGCAGGTTTTAGAGGACGCAAAAACTTCCACAACACGATTTTTCTGGGTGCAAATTTCCTCATGAGTCTGGGAGGGTGCTGAGTTGTCGCGAGGTACGCATCGGATGCTGAACAAGACCGGACGCCGATGATGCGGAGGCGTGTGGGGTCAAGGCGGCCGGCTGTCTAACCACCAAACTCCGCTTACCTTGGAGCAAACGGCCTCTAGTGACGCGTTTCCAGCGAGAAACCTCCTCCGACAAGAGTTAAGAGCCCGAACGGCCTCACCATTCCTGGAATGCAAGTGACTGAAGCAATGCGATGCCTTGTGACATTGCGGTGAAAGGCATTCATTGCCTCCTGTTGACCTGGGTTGAGTGACCGCGCCAATGCTTATTACTATACAAATTTGTACAATTTCTACCAGATAAAATGACTTTTCCCCTTTTCCCCTTTTGAGACTGAGCTGCATTCTTCATATGTCCTTAAATAGCTCTCGATCACAAAACGTCGACGGATGACCTTTACATACTCTCATCGTCACCGTCCTAGAATTGTGGAAACTCGTCGCCAAGGTAAGGCACGAATGGGACCTGTATAAGTGCGTCGTCGTCGATATCTCCGGCGTCAAAGAGATCGTTGTCATCGAGATCGTCGTCGTCGTCATCATCGCCATCAGAAAGGAGCAGCTCCTCCTGCCCGTCCCACGGGAAAATTGCCGGCGCGGGAACGACCCTGGTGTTCGCCGGGAGCTTCGGCGTCTTCGAGCGCGTCTCGTCCATTTTCCGTCGTCGCCTCGTGGCCCTCACCTCCTCCGGCAGCTCGTCCTTGTCCTTCCCGCTGACCTTGAACCCTTCGAACTTGACATCCACCAGGTCGAGGACCTCTTCGAACTCCAGTTCCGTATAGGCCTGGAATCCCGTGCACGTGTCGTTGAAGTCGAGAAAGCCATACATCAACGCCATGTCGCCTCGGCGGCGAGGAATGGACTCCTTTGCCTCGTCGCTTGGGCGGCCGGACCACACGAAATACAGCCGGCGGGTGGCGACTTTGGGGAGGCCGCCGGGCTTCTGTCGTTTCTGGGGCCGGAGGCTCTGAACGCCCGTGCGCTTGCTCGTCTTCGGTTCGGCGGGGGCCGTTCGCTTCTTCGACTCGCCGTTGCCATGCTTCTCCTCACGCTCGTCCTCCGAATCCTCCGATTCCTCCGATTCCATCGTAACGTCCTGCTCGTCGTCCGAGTAGGGCACGGCGAGTTCGACGTTGTACTCGTCCACGTATCGCATGGGCCCGTGGTTGAAATGCGGCTCCTCGTCGTCGTCGACGTCAGGCAGCCGCGCCTCATCGGCAAACTTGTTGAGAAGATCCTTGGAGAAGGAGAGAAGCATGGATCCTTCCACGACCCCGAGGTCCACTCTGCCGATCAGGAGCCCTTCATCGCCCTCCCTCCCCGGGTGGTCCATGATGGCCAGGCCGTAAACCACGGGTACGGAGGGATTCGGGCGTTCCACTACCAGGTCGCTACACTTAACGACGTAGTGGCCGATGGCGTCGTCGAGACCCATCAACTTGAGCTCCTCGTCGGCTTTCCGTTTCTTCTGGCGCGGCTTCGTCCCGTCATCTTCCTCTGCAGCCTTGGCGGCCTTGGCGGCCTCAGCATCGTCGGCGACCTCGACGGTCCAAGAGAGATACTGCTGATGCTCCTCCATGGCTGTTTTCCAGCTCCGGGCGTGCCGAGGGGCCCTGTTCGCCGTCGGGAGCGTCAGCGGTTGCGGGGCGTTGAGGAGCTCGTTCGCGACCGCTCGGACTTTCTCTTCGTCCCACCCGATGACGAAGTAACCCTTCCCCGGACGCATGCTCTCTGCGGTGACGATGCCGTCGATACTGCTCTGGATCTTCGCCAGCTCCTTCCACATATCCCGGTTGCCAGAGTAATCTATACCGTTGAGCACTATCGGCTCGGGGGTGATCGTCTGGTCAGGCTCTCCGAGTTCATTGAGAAAGTAGCGCTTTTTGAACAGCAAATGGTCCCACATGAGCTGCAATTCAGTTGTCGAGATCTCCTCGAAGATCTTGTCGTGGTCTCGCGCCGCCCTGATTTCGTCCTCAAACAATCTCACCATGCGTGCATGCGTTTGCTCGAACTTGTCACACTACGCGGGCGTGTGAGTCAACGTGATGCTCCCAAGCTCCAGGAAGAGCCGTGATACGCGCAAAAGCACGCGCGAGAACTTACCGCGCCCATCTTGACCAGTTGGCCGAGGTCGAAGCGCAAGCCGCGCAGGTTCTTCAGCTTGTAGTGCTGCTTGGGGAGGCCGTAGCACTTCCAGTGGGCGTCGAACCACTCCCTTTTGGTGAAGAGACGTTTTGCTTCGGCGATTGCAAGTCGCCTCTGCTCGGGGTCCTCGATTTCGTCAGGGAAACAGAGCTCGCGCAGCCGTTGGCCGGAAACCAAGGCAACGCCCTGATAATTGAGATGGCCGTCATCGTAGTTGTAGAGGTTCCTTCGGGCCAAGTCAATGGTCAACCTCCGGTAGTTTGTCTGTTTGCACAGCTGATCGGCCATGATGGGCGGCGTGGGCTTCGAAGGCTATGCGCGCGTGAGGTTGTGATGAATTGCCATCTCCAGGGGAAGGGATGTGAACAGCAAATTGATATTAAATTGATGAGTCGCGCGCGCTGCCAGCTGCCTGCAGCGGAGATCGTCCGGCAGATATGCTAATTGGCCCTACCTACTAGGTATCTTTGCCCCAACAACGCAACGCTACGCGCGCCCCCTGCGAGCCCCTGCGTTCAGCACGCTCGAAAGCACGTGAGTACGCGATGCTAGCCCGATCTTGAGCATGTGGTCTCATCAGGCGCTCACTTTTCTTTTTTGTGTTTCATTTTGGGTGCGTTCGATAAGATGCATCTTATTATCTAAGACGTTGCCGATGAGCTTTCATTGTTTGTAATTGCTTCGTTTGCTTCGTTTGCTTGGATCTGATTGGACGACTGGCGGTTAAACAACACAAAGTCCTCAAACACTTGACGGCCAACTATTACATCGTTGAGAGCGACCGACTCACTACCGAGCCTCCTCTTCGATCCTGGAGAAACTTCTCTGAAATCTTGCAAAACCTCTCGTTTTCCGAGCAGCCCAAGCACACCTCACTGTGAGCCTGGAGGTGAGGTGACAAATCCCAGCAGGTCTTGGTGCTGTGGAGGCCGCTCCCCAGCATACCCGCTCACTAGCGAGTTCGGATTCTCGGCGTTGTGGCAGAGTGGTCTAATGCGCAAGACTAGAAATCTTGTTCCTTCGGGAGCGTCTGTTCGAATCAGGCCAACGTCGTTGTCTTTTGCTTTTGATGTAGAGAGGTTTGCTGGGCGTCTGCCTTTTATTTTGCTTTGTCAGGCCTGAACAGCCTGGGATAATATCTGACCAAGCGCCGGTCGCCGATAACCGCTGAGAGCGGATCAAACAAAACAGTAAAGACTGTTGCGGTAAGCCAAAATTGTTTTTGTCCATGTTTGCGCGAGAGTTTGATAAATCGAGTGAATGGTAGTTGCTCTATGGCGGCTAGATACGCATAGAAGGGGTGTCCTATCCTCACACGGCGTTCCCGGTCCAGAGTCGCTAAATGGAGAACTCGAGATGAGAACCCAGCCCTAATAAGTGGTGGAGAAATCCTTCTAGGATTTCAGTCTAGAGACAGTTGGCAGTTTGGTTTGTTTACATCGGGATAGTTCTTGTTGCTGTCGGTGTCCGCTTTGGGCCCGTGAACCCCAGACAATCACAGTTGATCAACAAGGTTTAGTGCGGACTGTATGGTGGTCCCCTCGTCATCTCAATTGCTGTCACCTAGCACCTAACGGGATAAATCATAGTTGAAGGACAAGGAGCTTCGACAAGCTAGCCAGCTACCATAACTCAATCATGTCAAGTTCCCATCTTCCAGAGTTCCAGCCGTTGAGATTCCTACCAGCATCGTTCCATGTTCTAGTACAGGACCAGGATCAAACCAGGGTCAATCTAAAGCCCAATCCCCCACAGGATAACAAGAGTCCCTTCCGCGTGTCCCTCCCAAGTTCCCCAGTTCCGAATGACTTCGGCAGCGAAGGTTGGCGTTTGATGAGTGCCGTCTAACAACAGCCCCGAGGGGCGCAGGCATTGAAGCAGGGCGCTCCCGGCTGAGGGCAGCCCGCGCAATTCGCCGGGTCACGCTGGAGAATTCTGTCGTCCGCGGGTGACACGTTGGGAGCCGAGGCGACTAAGGAGGTGCTCGCGAGGAGGGCCAAGGCGGTAAGCTTGAAGACGGAGAGAGAAAACATTTTTGATGACCGGGAGAAGATGTAGAGTAATCGACGTATAGATAATTGTGCGGTCTCTTGAGTCTTGTTGGCTTGGCGAAGAGCTGTCTTGGACCTTTCGCTTGTCGAGGAGGGAAACCCCCCATTTATACCCAGACTTCGTATACTAAGGAGATTCCAAGGGCTGTCTCGCAAGGCATCGTGATCACAACATCCAGCGATATGAGTCGTGCAACAGTATATTGAATGGGACTCTAAAAAAGCTTTTTCCTTACGCATTGCCTCGATAAGTCGAATGAGTTGATAACTCCCCGCAGGGTAGAACAGATAAAGAAGCTTCGTCCTAATGGAAGTCAAAGTCAAAACCTTTGCGGCTTCAAACCTAAACTGGCGACTATAGTGACAATACTACTGACGTGACTCGTGACATATCCGACTCAATTTGGCGGTCCCTGGGGTCCCCAAATCTGGCAGGTAACTTTCGCTTTTACTACGTTTTCCATTTCTTCTAGAAATGCAAACCAGCTTGGAACCCCAAATTCTGATTGAACCTTTTACATTTATGCTTGAAGCCTTAGCCAGTTGCGGGAGACATCGGCGAGGCATTTGAAGCACGCAAGCCTAAACCTTTGGCGCGGTGACCCGCAAAAGCCCCGGCCAAGCCCCGGCCAGAGTTTCGGTCCGAGGGCCTTGACTTGATGAGTCCGGCGGGGTTGGAAGCTCTAGACCGGAATCGGTGCCGGATGGTATATTCGCATCGTGGTCAATGCTTTCACGGAGAATGAAGGGTAATCCGACGGTAATCCCTCGTATCGACTATTTGTCGGACTCTCGATACCGACCGTCTGGTAGACGGAACCTTTTATCCCAAATGAGCAGTTCAACCCGTCGGCACGGTGTTGAATGCCATCCATGCTGACCGCGCGTCCCGTCATAGCTTTCTCATGCACAGTCGCAACCGTGTAAACCGGAGAAGAGCACGGGGCAATTGAGGGCACTATCGGCAGATGCTGCGTGGTCCCGACTTACACCAGACGTTACTTCAAGAACCATGTTCTAGTCGTTTGGATTATTCGCTCGCAAGACCGAGGTCCAGATCCTTGCTTACGCTCGGTCACGTTGACTTTGGGCATACAGCTGTTCTGCAGCGCCGCGACCTCGAACGATGCGACCTGCTGATGCCTTGACGTGACTCTCGTCGTGGAGGTTGTCGTATCCGTGTTGCAACACCCGCAAAAGCGAGTAATACTACCGCACGCCACCATTTTATTTCCTCGCACTGGCACCTGTTCACGATGGGTCCGAGTTGTTCCAGACAGGCACCGGTTGGACCTGCCATGAGTGGATCTCAGGCCCAGTGATGCGCCAAAATGCTCCGAATACCGAGGAAATGGTTGTCTACGATTCCTGTCTGAAGTTTCTGCTTTCGAACGGGCGCCGGCGGCGTGGTATTGGGACATGTACTAGGATGAACGCTAAAGTAGCATCCCTGTATGGCTCGGCCACAAGCGAAGATGATTGAATTTGTACTGGTTTAAACGGACTTCACTAGTAGAGTTCAGCATGGGATCTCGCCGCTCGATGACTGCAACTTGGGAAGCTCCTCGAGAAACTGTGGCACAGAAGTTGGAACCACAGACTAGCGGCTCCCACACTCGTAACAACTGATATGGCTCCATCATGCCTTAAGTCTCTCAACCTTTCTTCAGATGCCTCCGCTTGAGATCAACCCTCTCATTTCCCCTCCCCGAGGCCAGGACCAAAGGCTCAAATACCTTTGGGCGACCAATAATAAATGCCAAAGGCCAAGAATCAGAGTGCCAAGACGGTTCTGCAGAGCGATGAGTTAGCTTGATAACGATTCTCTTTACTCTAAGGCTGAAGGCGATACAACTTCTCGACGGTTCAACGGAAAGGGACAAGGTTGAAGGTGGGAGGTTGCTGCCGGCAACCTAACCTCAACTGGGTTCGACGTAAAAGCCGATGCGCTTAAATGAGATCAAAGTTTTAGTAGGATACAAGTCAGCCATCTACCAAAAACGATTGCTTGGCTTCAGCTTCAAGCGTTCCCCCCTCAGCTGGAGGCTGCGCCAGCCAACCGCAGCTCTTGTCAAGAACCCTAGGACACTCTCGCCTTCTCATTGGCACTGCGGCAAACGGGAAGTGGAACGGTCAATTAAGCAGGTATCTGTTCAAAACACAAAGATATTGATAGCTATTAAAACATTTGTAGTATGCCAGCGACTTCGCTATCGCTCCCAAAAAAGAATATGCATACATTACTCATGACTTCCGAAGCTTTTCGATCGCAACATTTTTTCCTGTTGTTGGCCAGTCCGCTAGGCCGTAATCACGTGAAAGCGGTAACGGTCTCGTTCACCAGCTTGACGATGTTATCCAGGACGCCCCGAACTGCTCCGTGGGAATTTGTGTCGACGTGTTCGACGAGCATGTCGGAGAATTTAGTGAACTCGGACTGTATGGACCCCAAGTATCCCAGGATCGCGCGGTCGGTGGTCATCTGGCCGACGACGTTGTCGGACTTGAGGCCTTTGACCAGGCCCAGCGCCGTCTGCGCGTTCGGGTATATGCGGTCGTTGAGGAGACCCAGGATGGTGATGGAGTTCCCGGGCGGGAAGATTTGGCCGAGGGGCAGCTCCTGGGCGTTGAGATATGTCTGGTGGACGGCTATCTGGACGCCGATCAGGTTCGCGAGGATGGTGCCGATGTCGTAGACGGCCTTGAAGGCCCCGAACACACCTGAGGCGGGCGGGGTCTGAATGGACGTTGTGAGGTTCCCGAGGACGATATCGAGGGCCTTGAGGTCGTCTACGACATGGGAGACATTCGTGGCGATCTGCGGGAGGCCTATGGCTTCAAAGAGTGGTAATGTCCTGGCCGAGGCCGCGGCGAGGACGGTGAAGGACGCAAGAACGGTAGAGAAACGCATTTTGGCGAATTGAAGAGGTAAGAATGGGAGACGAGGACTTTGATGGTTGAGGGATTTGGAGCACCCGCAATGGGCTTTGGTATACTTGTTTCTTGGTTGCTTGGTTGCTGTCTTTTTGCACTCGCTGAGGTGGTTGGAGGGTCAGGGTCTTCATCTCTCAGGACGGGAAACTCACATCGTATTTATTCTTCTGCATCTTTGCTGATCCCGCGTCAGGGTCCAGCTCAACTACCCGTCTCAGGCACCTTTGTCCCGTCGAACCCCGAGAAGCATACCTCAGCACCGAGCCAAGTCTTCCCTTCTGCGGTGGCGCGCCTGCTTGATCTGCGATCTGGGCTTCCTTTTCCCGCCATTCTGGTTGGGCCGGTGAGCCCACGGGGCCAGACTGATCCGAGTAGCTCCTTGGCAGAGGCTGTCGACGTCCTCAAGCAAACTACGCAATAGGTGAGTGATGTCGATTTGTCCACGGAGGCCGTTTGCGGCGATGACCGCATCCGGTCCTGTGTCAAAGGTGATGCTTATTTTGCGGGGAGATAGCTAACTGTCAGGCACTAGCATCGGTTCGTCATGGCAGCGGATGTTGCAAAAAGGGTCCAGAGCCTTTCGGATGGCGAAATTCGAGTGTCCGGGGCCCTCCGGTGACGAGGGATCGTCGCCTACCCTAAGGCGAACGTTGAGCTCCGGGCGAGGGCTGGCCACCTGTTGTATTCCGAGCTGATGCGCCCGCGTCATGCGGCCACTCTAGGTCACAAAACAAACGTTTCTAGCAATGATCTAACACTGTTGCGTCACTCGGGGTATTGCAACTTTTCTTACATGTCGAATTGTAAAAGGTTCGGACGTGATCCAGACCGCGGGCCGAGAATCCTGTCCAGGTGAACCGAGGAATGTTGTCCCTGGAATGGCAAGACTGCCATTGGCTGTCTTCGGCTCTGTCAAATCTTGGGAGAAAGTCATTGTTCCCTATCAAGCACAAAGAGATAATAGAAACATTCCCTAAAAAAGTGAGTCACTTCACGGAAATCCCAAAGGACAACGTAGATTCAATATCTTTTCCTGCGCATCATTGGGTTACCTTTACCGCTTCTATTTTCACGACGCAACGATGTTATAAATGCCATTGAATAAAAATAGAGGCTTGACGAATTCGGCAAACAGGGCGTTTTTTGGTCCCAATCCAACCGAGCCTAAACTGCTACACCCACAGCTTACTGCAAGCTCTTCCGACATAGATAGATAAGGAATTGCTAGTCAACTTCCGTGAAGAGCCACGATCTTGCTGACGGTGGGATCGTGTGCCTAGCAGCGAAAAGTCATGGAACGTCCCGCGCTGGCTATTCCTCTTAGCCCATGGCAGGCTCCGACATTCCGATATTTGCTGCTACAGTTTACTTTCAACTTTCTGACATACTTGACTGCAAATTTTCTAAGAATAGAAGCGTCCTGGACTTCTGTCGCCCGACCTCAGCGAACGGCTCAATGTCTGCCACCTTGTCATGATCCCTAGCAGAATGCAAAAACCAAGGCTCGGCGGCTTCGGAGAGGGATGAGTTCTCTCATGCTTCCTCTGGCCTATGTGAACCGATGCCCTGCGGCCACGCCGTAGACACTCGGGTCGACGCAGAAGGTTGTTGCGATAAGATGCGATCCGCTCGCTAACTTTGGAATAGAGCAGCCGGTGGGATAGTCTAAGCATGAGTCAGACTGGACCAACTCGCTTTCGACAACCAACCTGATCGGGAGTACAGAATCAAAGAAGCACACGCGAAGACGTTCCTATGGATCTGGAACGATCAGCGGCCGTCCCGATGTCAATGTTGGGCTTCAATTGGTCCAACTTCACTTCTTGGCTGCAAGGAGACATTATCTACTGGATTACTTGAGAAGGCGGGGTCTGGGAGGTCGACACTGATGAAATACATCATCCACCACGTTCACTGCACGGATTACCTATCAGAATGGTCAAGAGCACTGCCACTTGTCATTGCTAAATTTTACTTCTGGAATTCCGGCCAGCAGAATCAGATGTCAATGGAGGGCCTATTACGGACCCTTCTCCACGACGGTCTTTCCAAACGACTAACACTAATACCGAAGGTTCTGGCTAAACGCTGGCAGCACTCCGAAATGCTTGGTTCCGATCTGCGCCAGTGGACGTCTGTTGCGCTGGAAGAGGCGTTTCTAGTACTGGCTCAGAGTGCCGGAGACAACAACTTTAAGTTGTGCCTATCTGTCGACGGCCTCGATGAATTCGACGGCGATTATGACTGGCTGATCGACCTTTTCATGAAGGCCATCTCGTTCCGAAATGACAAAGCCTGTTTATCGAGTCACCCGTGGGTGGCCTTCGAGGAGGCCTTCCAGAAGGAGCCGAGTCTTCGGCTACAGGACCTCACTTTTCTGGATATCGTTGCGTACATTACCAGCTCTTTAACTGCAAACTACGGCTATAGGGTCTCAGAGCATCGAGAGCCAGTGTTCACGATGGATCTAAGAGTCAAAATCGCCAGAAAGTCAGCCGGCGTTTTCCTCTGGGTGGCACTGGTTGTCAGGTCACTGCTAGCCGGCCTTCCCAATCATGATCGCGTGGAAGACCTGCAGCGAAGGGTGGATGAGCTTCCCGTCGACCTTGAAGAGTTCTACCAGAGGATTTTCGATAGCATCGAGCCACGCTACAGAGAGCTTTCCAGCCAATTGTTTCTTCTTGCAGAGGCCTTGAGAGGAAGGCTCACTGTCCTGGACTTTCCCTTTTGGATGAAGAGAAATCGAAGACCCTCAAGCGTACATTGCATAACCGATCTTGCCCTTGGCCGCACAAGGCAGACTCGACCGGTATGAACACAGCCACAGGCAGCTCAACGCTCGGTGTCAAGGTTTTCTCGAGGTTCCGAACATCGCGTACGAGACTATACCTCCTGATCCGGCGATAAACCGCAATTCCTCCCAGACGACATGCATCCGACAGGCGTTTGGTCTTCTCGCACCCAAAGAAGCGCGGCGCTTGGAGAAAAAGCTGTCGCGGAGCCACAGGATGTGGGCCGCAACAGGAAAGTTCATCTCGCCATCCCCGAGCTCAGCGGTAACGCTTGACCCAGCTATTCCATTGCCTGTCTCAAACAGTCCATCAAAAGTGGCATCTAAGAGTCAGCGTGGCGCTATCATGTCTTTCGCACCTCTTCCGAGGATGCGTCTGATTCCGAATCGGAGCGGAAAAGAAGAAGGATTATCGAGCCGCGAAAAGGCGCGGAAGAATGTTGAAAAAAAAATTCCCATTGGATATATTTGTCATGCCGACTACGATGAACTGGAGTTGAACTTATCAGAATCTTACTCGAATTTCTAGAGAGGTGATATGCATAGCCAAACGCATTTCAGCGTCAATCAGACCAAATTCACAGCTGGGGTCTGGTACCCGTTTCGGTACACAACCGCGGCACGATTTGGATGAAGTATTTCAAGGTAGTAAATGATGTGTGAGATACCATGATAGTCTATAGTTATTAGGCTACGGAATCATAGTGTACATGTTGTCCGAGCGGGTATTATGGTATCCGAAAGGCCGTTTACTCGTAAAAGTCAAAACTCCTCGACACCAAAGCTAGCAATGTGATTTTCGCCAGTCGAGGCGAATGACTGGTCATATTGGGGGATGGATGGTTTAAACCATCTGGTCAGGGACACGGGAGCCAGTGCCAACAGGCTTGCGAGTGCCAACCATGCCATTGTCGTATCCATTAACACCGTTGTGGCCATTCATGCCACCGTCGTAGCCGTTCGCGCCGTTCATGCCCGTTGCACCGCCGCGGTGGTGGTGGTGGCCGTGAGCATTCTTCTCACGGTGCAGCAGACCGCTCCCGCGGGATCCCCATCCAGCCTTGCGCGTGAACACGGCGTCGTACAGCTCAGCATCAGGACCGTAGCTGAAGGCCTGGCCGCGGTTCAGGGGGATGTGGTTGAAGCGGAAGTCCCAGACGGCGGCGTAAGTCATACGGTACGAGGAGAAGGCGAAGACAATACCAATGGCAGCGCCGGCGAAGATGTCGTACCAGTTGTGGAACTCGTCGATCGTAAGCGCGCCGCCGATGAGCACAGCGCCCAGGACCGGGATGTAGATGACGATGAGCTTCCACATGGCCGGGTGGTAGTCGGAGAACACCTTGAGCTTAGCGTTGAGGTAGAGGTACAGGTACCCCAGCCCCGCGAAGGCGGCGGTGGTGTGGCCGCTGGGGAAGCTCTCGAGGGAGTCGTTAATCTCCTTCATGTCGCCGGTGCAAACCTCCTTGGTGACGTAGAGCGACTGGAAGCCGGCGGCGCTGTAGCCCGCGCGGGCGATGCCGCCCTGGCTCGAAGTCACGCGGGAAAGGTCGGGCTGGCAGGCCTCGAGGAAGTGCGGGCGCAGGCCGCCGATGAGGAACTTGATGAAGACCTGGAAGACGGCGGCGCAGATGAGGGAGTAGAGAAGGCCGATGACGGCGTTGTTGACGTCCCAGAAGGAGCGGACGCGGAGCTGCATGACAAGGATGATGGCGATGGGGATGACGGAGGCGAGGAAGGCGGCGAGCCAGATGGGGATGATCTCGTTGCGCATGGGGTAGGCGAACTGCGGGTAGACGACCTCGCCGTCGGCGAAGGTGACGGCGAAGGAGCGGTTCGGGGCGGGAGGTGCCATGTAGATCTAAGGAGTTCAGCTCGACGTACCTGGAGACAGGTGGGCTGTGGACTTACACCGAGTCCGAGGGCGCCCATGCAGATCATGGTGATGATGTCGAGCAGCGTTCCCTTGAGCCACTGCCCGAAGCTGGGGCGGCGAGACATGCTGTACGGCTCAGCGCCGTGACCATGGCGGCCGTGGAGGATGCCGTCCTTGTGTCCGGCCGGGTGGCCGTTGGCGTGGTGGCCGTTAGCATGGCCGTTGGTCACGGCAGCGTCGCGAGGACGTCTGTTGAAGAAACCCATGATGGATGCTGGGCGGTCTTGTGAAGGTGGTGTTGTTGGTGTCGGACTAAGACAGGCAAGAGGGATGCCAAGACGGAATGGCTGTGCTTGTACCTCGCGAAGCAATGGCAAGCTTCCTTGGCGACCTTGACTCTGAGATGGATGGATGGATCGGTGGCTTGACCTGGACTACAGAGAAGGAAATAAATCGAGGGACGAACGGACAGAGGCCAACTTTAAGCATTAGAAATAAGGTGTTGGTGCTTGGCAGCTTTTGGCAGGCTCAGGCCTGCGACGGGAAACTTCTCGTTTGACGTCATTTTTGTCGATGGCACAACGGACGGGGCCAGACACCATCGTCGATCCGGGGCTGAAAATTAAGGTGAGTGATCGTGGAGGAGGGTAAAGCAAACAACAGTGCACCCGCAAGCAGAGGGCCACCGGGGGAGGCGTTCTGCTCGTGCTCCTGCAGGAATAGTGGGTTTACCCTATGTCATTGCGACCACGGGCTTCTTCATTCCAGGCGCCTCCTCTCGTCTCATCTCATCTCGAGGTGCCTGGCCGTGGACTGTAGTATTGTACCATGTAACATGGAGCTGGCTGGGTATGTAGATTGTCTAATTCCTCTGGGCAATTTGTTACGCGCCATACCCCAGATCGTGGCTAGTGAGCTCAATCTGTTGGCTCGTCGAAACCTGCTGTGGCGCCGCGGTGCGGTCATGATGGTGTGTGTTGTGGTGGTGCAACCGTGCAATCCTCTGCAGCGACGGTCGAACCGACGTCATCCCGCCCCAAGACGCGTGGGCATCCTTGGCACCACCGGGGCTCGTCCCGTTCACGGCCCCACTATCTCGGCAACTCAGAGCCGACTGCGCCAATCAGGTCCTCGGGAGCCCTTGACTGTCAAAAACTCTCGACTCGATGATGCACTGCGTCAAGCCACGGCATACGAGGCCATGATTATAGAAAGCATTTTCCACCCTGGTCTGAATGGCGTAGGGCGAACCAAACTTTTGGGATACACAGGGAATGGCAACGGGCCTTTTGCTCCGGAACCTCGCCGAAAGCGCTGAAGCCACAGCGATTCGGTTTGAATACAAGTGTGGCGCTCATCAACATTTTCCCCCATGCACCGTGACATGTTGGCTTGCGCGGCTTGCTAAAGCCCCTTCGATGAATGTCGATGTTACTTTCCTATGGCTGCCCACGCGAGGTGACTTCCAGCCTGACGCGGTGAGAAGCTTACGGGCTCTCAACAAGCCGGTACTTGAGGCTCCCACGGGCCACAACCCGTTTGCAGTCAATACCAACTGAGCCTCGGAAAGAAAAAGTACACAGCGGGCACGTTATTGTGATTCACTGTGCTGCGCTGCGAAGCTGGTTGAGCTTGTTCCGCAGGTCCTGTCTTGCGTGTTTACGATTATCATGCTGATCCTCCCCATCCTCCAACGTGCACATCTGCGGCCGACGAAGGCCGTTACAGACAAAACACTTTTTTGACAGGCCCATGGTTAACTTCCGAAGCGCGATCGACAGAACTCTGTCGCGACAGCAAACAGCCAGGGAATAGCGGGAATAGCCCAACGTCATGCTCGCCCAGCGCCGCGCCGGCTCCGCTGCCGGGTCCGGACCCCTGTCTCGGCACTCCCGTCCCGACTCCGCCAATGACGGGATGGTCTACTTCGCGACAGATTACGATTCTGGCATTTGAGATGAGCGTCATGTGCTTATCTCTTTCCGTCGATCCTGCTACCTATGTTCAAGGCGGGAGGGAAAGTGCTTACGGATCTGGGAGTGAGTCTCATGTGGCCTGAAGCGACGAGCTCCGTGATGGAAAGCTGGCATTGTGTCGGGGTTTGCTACGACGCACGTGCCTGTACCGCCACATATTCTTATCCTGATGGTTATTTGTTTACATTGGTGGTCAGAATTTGGTTGCTCGAATGAGGTTCGTAACAGTGTCCGAGGTGATTGATGGCTGATACGACAGCGTCAAGGGAACCAAGAACACTACCTAGGATGTGGTGCTTAGGTACGAACATCAAACAGACTCTTCACAAGCTACCAGAGATTATGTCACATCCAATGTCGACAGCAATTGGTCTTATAGTATTGGAACATCCCGCCAAACGCCGATCCCATGAATAGAGGGCTCCTAATGTGATCCCGCCCCTAATGTCAATGTCATATCTCTCATCCGCGTCTCCGCTTCGAGTCGGTGCCGGCGATAACATCACGTGCACACATCACGTTCAACTTTTCGCACATCCTCCCTCGACGTCTATCGCCGTCCGCCGCGGCCACCGCCCCTGCCGCCCATGCCCGGCATGCCTCCCATTCCGCCCATGTCACCCATGCCAGGCATGCCGCCCATCCCGCCCATGCCCATCTGCTGCATCATGTTCTGCATCGCCTGCATGTTGGGCATTCCACCACCACCGCCTCCTCCGCCGAGCATCTTCATGATGCTGCCCATGTCCGGCATACCGCCGCCGGCGCCGGCGCCGCCCATGCTCTGCATCCGCTTCTGCATGGCCGCCAGCTGCTGGGCCTTGTTGCCGCCGCCCATGGCCGACTGCGCGCGCTGCATGTTCTTCATGTTGCCGCCCATCTTCTTGGCCATGCCGGCCATCATGCGCTGCTGCGTCAGCAGGTCCTCGACCTCGCGTACCGACGTCCCCGAGCCGTGGGCCACGCGCGTCATGCGCGTCGGCTGCTCGATGAACATCTTGCCGTCCGAGTCGAGCTCCTTCTCCGTCATCGAGTCGCAGATGTAGATCATGCGCTTGAGCTTGGCGCTGCCCTCCTCGTCGTCCATGCCCTGCATCATGCCACTCATACCGGGGATCATGCCCGCCATCTTAGAGAGGGGTCCCATCTTCATGATGTTGGAGAGCTGGTCCCGGAGGTCGCGCACCGTGAAGATGCCCTCCGTGATGTGCTTTATCGTGTCCTTCTGGTCCAGCTTCAGGCTTTGCACGTGCTCCACGAGGCCCGCCATGTCGCCCATGCCGAGCAGCTTCGACACGAACTGCTGCGGCGCGAACCGCTCGAGGTCGAGCATGTGCTCTCCCGTACCGATGAATACAATGGGCGTGTGTGTCGCCGCGACGGCGGAGATGGCACCACCACCGTTGGCGTGACCGTCCGTCTTTGTGATGATGATGGCCCCGAAGTCTGCTGCCTCTTTGAACGCCTTGGCCTGCGACTCGGCCTGCTGACCGATGGATGCGTCGAGCACCATGATGGTCTCGTCAGGTTGGACGGCCGTCTGGATGTCCACCATCTCCTGGAACAGGGCCTCCTCTTGCCTGTGCCTACCCGACGTATCGACGATGATGATCTCGAACCTCTCCTTCTTGAACTTCTCGACACCGTCCCGCGCGACGACGGCGGGGTCCGTCTCCGTGAGCGAGCCGTAGTATGGGATCTTGGCCTTGGTGGCGTTCTGCTTCAGCTGGTCGAAGGCACCGGCACGGAAGGTATCGGCGCACACCAGGCAGGCCTTGAAGCCGCGGGCCTGGTAGTGTCGGGCGAGCTTCGTACATGTCGTCGTCTTACCGGCACCCTGCAGACCGACGAACATGATGACGTTGGACTTGCCCTTCTTGGGCTTGAAGGGTTCGGCATGGGGATCGACGAGCTTGACGAGTTCGTCGAAGACGGCTTTCTGGATGAGGCGCTTCTTGTTGACGGCGGGCGGGAGCTCCTTGAAGTTGACGGTGCTCTTGATGGACTTTCGCAGCTGGCCTACGAGGCGCACGTTGACGTCGGACTCGAGGAGGGCGGCGCAAATCTCCTTGAGCATAGCATCGAAGGCCTGCGATAGGGGGCGACTGTCAGTAATTGCCACCAATGCGACGGCGACTCCGCGGGGTCGGGGGTTCGGAGGCGGCGCACCTTCTCGTCGAGGTTGGGCTCTCGTGTGAGATTTGTTACTGCCGTGTTGATGCGACGGCCGAGATCTTGGAGAACCATAGTGGGCGGTTGCGGCTGTCGAGCCGACTTGGGGTATCGTGTTTCTGGTGATGCCCGGCTGGCGACGTTGCAAATGGCAGTTTGGCGTTAGGGTGGGATGTGGATTGCTGCGCTAGGTTCCGTCCAGTGTACCTACACTGTAGGTAGTGTGGGGTGGGCGATGGCGCACTGACCTCCTGGCCAATCAAGTAGAGTCTCGGAGACACCTTTCTCCAGACTGGAAGTTCTTTGTACACAGTCTCAGGGACCTGCACACTGTCACACAAGACACTGTGAAGCTCTGATCTCGATGAAGCCATCATGACATTAGGTAAGCCAACCCAAGATGCGTCAAGGTTCACCCTCGCATCCCCACTGCAGCTCAGTTGCATTCTCTAACCCATTCCACCTTTTTACTTTTCTTATTCTCACAGGCAGCCTGCACTCAGGATTTTCAGCCAACCAAGTGTCGACATGGTGCTGTTGACAGACCGGAGCTCATCTGGTTGCGATCAAGCCATCTCGTGCCCCTGCATGAGCACTATCCTGTATGTGTTACTGGCTTCTTGATCAAAACTGCGGATATAGCTGGATGACAGTTGGATGACGGCGAGCATCTCCAATTTGCGTGTACTACAAACGTGAATGATCCGCGAGTACAGCCGCAGATCGGTTTCGTTGCTGGCATCGAACCAACACCAGAATGAATGTTGAGAACCTTCACTTTAGCCACATCCTAGGTGGGTATTCTCAGTACCGGAAATTCCACGGAGATCCTCACAGATGTGATAATATGCTCGTAGTAACCAGATGACGGTGAAATCTGCGTCATGACTACGATACAACTCTCGCTATATAATCTCTTGGCAGCCTGGCGTCTGAGTCCTTCTCTTTTCATCATTCAGCAGCATCTCCAGCTTTCACTCGCTAAATACCGCCAAAATGGTTTCGTGCGGAATCCCCAAGGGGGTCACCCTCTCGCCCAAATCCTCCTCCACCTCGCTGCTGAAGCTCACGCTCTGGCTGATGTGCACATCACAACAGGACGCGAACCAGCAGCCGCCAGACCCCCTACCGCCTTGCGAGCTCGGTCAGTGGAAGTATGACCAGCGTCTTTCCGACACCGCGCCCATCAGCGAGCTCGATCGCTTCGCGGCCAGAGGCTTCGTCTTCACGGGCGTCGGAGGCGGTAGCAACCCCGCCGACCCCGATTTCACCCAGATCATGGCCCCCGAAGAGATCGGATCAGCCCTCCAGAGGCTCGAGGACGCATACCCGCTGGTGAAGCTGGACTACTCAAGTCACGACAGCTGGCTGGGCCAGAAGACAAGACTCGCTTACCTCCAACCCCCGGCCAAGAGGACGAGATCCACGCCGTCATACGACACGTTCTTCACCGGCGGCTTCCAGGGCCGCGAGCGAGGCACTCCCGACAGCCTCATCTACTTCATGGCCGATCTCCTCCACGCCCGCGACACCGGCGAGGGCCTCTCATACGGCGACATCAGCTACACCCACAAGCAGGTCATGCAGGCCCTCGACAAGGGCGTCATCTTCATGCCCCTCGCGAACCCGGACGGCCTGACCTGGGACCAGAAGTTCCACAACTGCTACGCCGGCAACGTCAACCTGAATAGCAAGAAGGACGTCCTGGCCATCTACAACACCACCCTGGCCGCGGGGCACACCTTCAAGGGCGCCGGCGTCAACCTCGACCGCAACTTCGACATCGCCTGGGACTACCGCAAGCTCTTCAGCCCGAGCGCTGCGCCGGCAGCCGCCTCGGATGACCCGGCCGATGAGTTGTACCACGGCCGCAAGGCCTTCTCCGAGCCCGAGTCGCGCAACGTCGAGGACGTCTTCAAGAAGAACTCGAAGCTGTCGAAGTACGTCAACGTCGGCGCCAGGGGCCGCTTCATCGGGTATCCGTGGGCGTCTAGTCCCGCGCAGACGTGCTGCGACTGGAATAACTGGCGCAACAAGGACTGGGACGGCAAGCGCGGCGAGACCGGCGCGGGGTACGCCGAGTACATGGATAAGGACGACCTGGACGTCTTCCGGCGCGTGTCGGGCGGCGTCGCGGACCGCGTGAGGGAGGTGAGGGGCGGGTTGTTCGTGGCCGGTGACGATGCGGGGCTTGAGGTGCCTGCGTCTGGTACAGCGACGGACTGGGCTTACAGCCGGCACATCACCAAGAAGAAGCACAACAAGGTGTTCTCGTACCAGCTGCAGTACGGCCTGGTAGCCGAAGACGCTCTGGTCGTTGTGGCGAAGGGAGGATGCCAGTACTATCCCACGAGCGAGCAGTACAAGAACATGCTCACGGAAGCTGCGGTTGGGTTCATGGAGGTTCTTCTCGCGGATGCAGACAAGGAGTGAGGTTCTCTTCCGATCACTCGCGGACGGAGCTGAAAAGGGAAGTTGCAGGGCATCAGGCACTGCTGGGAATGGGAAATGGATTTGGCGTGATGCCAATGCAGTCCAAAGCTGCTCTATTTTTGTCTATCCCCTGCCCATTCATGTCTCATTCCTCGTGACCAGACTGTTAGTCTGTCATTTCGTTTAGCTCGAGTCCCGATATAACCCAGTAGCTGATTCATCGACAACGAGCCTCTGTGCCGAATCAACTCATGTCTTCTTCCTGGGTATAAACCGAGCTTTCACGCCCGTTAGCATGGCCATAAAATAGTACTGTATCTCCTCCTCCGGCGGCATCGCCACTTCCACGTCAAAGTGCTCCATAAGCGCCGATATTGTCTTGTAGACGACCAGCTCCGCCAGGTGTCGTCCGGGGCACATCCTCCCGCCCCCGCCCCATGTGAGATTGAACCGCTCCATGGCCCGGAGATCCCTGTCTCCTTCGAGCCAGCGGTCTGGATTGTACTCTTCCGCGTCTTGTCCAAATATCGACGTGTTGCGGTGCAAAGACACGGGGTTGCATCCGACAGTTGTCCCGGCCGGGAAGACCTGGCCGTGCACCGAGAAGCCCTCGCTAGGCACCGTACGGGGCAGCGACATCCCGAGCACGGGGTGCAGTCGCTGAGCCTCCTTGATGGCAGCCTGGGTGTACGAGAGGCGGACGGCGTTGCCGTATGCCTTGGGGTCTTCCGTCGACGAGCGAACCTCCTCGTGCACACGCTCCTGGACCTCTACATGGGATCCAATCATGGCCATGATGGACGTCAGCGCGGAGCACATGGTCTCGTGGCCAGCTCCAAAGTTCGTCATGGCCATGCGCCGCAAATACGTCTCCGTAAACTCGGGCCTGTCCTTGTGCAGCTGGATCAGGTCGGTCAAGAGGTCATCCTTGCGATCGTGCTTCGAGATAGGCTTATTCGCGAGCGCGGACGCGACGCGCCGCGAGACCTGCCGATACACGCCAGTGAAGAAGGGCTTAAAGTCCTTGGACGTCTTGTACGTCACCCGCCACAGGTTGGCGAAGTGCCTCCCCACGTCCTTAGAGGAGAGCTCCGCCTTGGCGGCGAGCGGGAACAGGCCGAAGACGGACTTGCGGCGCCAGCCGAGGTAGCCGTGGCTGCTGGAGCCGTGGTCCGTCTTGTCGCGGAGGTAGTTCGGGGACCAAGAGAGCACGACGGCGGAGAGGGACTCGACGGCGATGATGTGCATCCACTCCTTGAGGTCGACCTCTGCGCCGTCGAGGGATTTGAGGGTGGCGATGACGCGGGTCAGCACGGCGTCGACGGCGTGCTCGTGACGCTTTAGATGGTTCGTTTGGTACAGCGGCCCGATGAGTCGGCGCTGCAGGCGATACCGGGCGGTGTTGCGTTCGGAGAGGAGGTCTAGCGTTTCGGGAGAATCGAAGTTTGGAAAAGGGGTGAAGGAGATGTCTGGTCTTTGAAGGGCCGTAGACACTGGCGACAATTATGAGCCAAGTCAGACCTGAGGAGGCAACGGTGCGACTTACGGTAGAAATCGGACTTTTCATAGCCGCTACCGGCCCCTTGAGAAAGTTAGCAAGGTTTACTAGAGCATCAGATGGAAGGCGCAGCGTACGGTAGATGTGCTTGAATGCATCGGCAGAATCAAACCAGACCTCGTTGGGGCCGACTCTCACAGCCGGGCCGTACTTCCTGTGAAGCGTTTTGCCCAGCTCCAGCATCCGCCCGTTGCGGGCGTGGTAAGCATGCCAGACGTTGGAGATCGCAGCGAGCTTCGGCCCCGGAACGCGGGCCAGTGGGTGGAGGAGAAGCCGGTAGAGGATGATAGCTAGGACGACTCCGACGAGCAACACTGACGCAACGATGGCCGAGACACAAAGGGTGCGAGCCCAGCCACAGAGCCAGAGAAACAGGCTGTGTGCGCCTGGGGCCGGAGAAGGCATCGCCACACGGGCGGCTCGGATAGGAGCGCGGGAAAAGGGGGCTGTGAGAATGAGTGAATGAACGAGTGAGTGAGGGATGCAAGGTATGTGGGTGGGTGAGCCTGTGCGTGCGTGATGTGGCGGTTGAAAGGGCTGCGCCGCGCCGAAGGAGAAAATTTGCGGGCGGCAGTAGCTGAACCGTAAGCCGTCCCGGCCTGTGGGGCCGGTCCGAGAACAGCTCGAGGGAAAGACCCTGAACAATAAGCATGTCTAAGTTATAACTTGATTAACTGAGACCTTCAACCAGAACTTTCTTCTCATAAATCAAGACTCATTATCCACATAGATTTACAACAGGACTGATAATTGACCTAGGACAATGTAACTATCCTCATCCCGCGGATTTTACACTAGCAGTGTACCTACCAATGTTCTCTTACTTATCCTCTAGAGGCTAAAGTTGAGTTCCAATCATGGTGCAATCAATCTCGTGTAACATCAAAATCAACCAATAACCGTTTTCCGCCAAATTTGAGTTGTCTTGATTCACTATAGCTAGCCATGTAGTTGCCAACAATACAGTGTCTGGATACCAGAGTTGCCACAAGCACGCACGGCAGAATGCCGCTGCTGTCCGTCCGTTCCGTCCTTGCTTGATCCAAATTTCCTGTCCCGGGAATTACTGTTATCCGAGAGCTCGTAGATAGCCTCAGGCCTCGATCGAGCGGCGGAAGACCTGGAACTCGGCGGGCACGGCGTCGGCACCGGCCCCGGTGTCGGCAATCTCCTCCTGTAAGCGAGGCAAGCAAGTTAGCATCTGGTCAAGTTTTCATAGACATCATCATCTCTTTACTAGAGCTGTAGCCAGAACTTACCAACTCCTGAAGCTTCTCGCTCGTCAGCCCAGAGATGTTGTACTCAGTGCCGTCCGCGAGGCCGAGCGTGTCGGCCTCGACGACCGCCTCGCAGTTTCCGCCGTCGGGCTGGTCGGCGGGGCACGACTCGTCCTCGGCGCGCTTGCGGTTGAGGAACCAGTAGCGGCCTCCAGTGCGGTCGCCGCGGGTCGTGTAAGGCAGGCAGACGGTTCTGCTACCGCCCGAGTCGCGCTGACCGGCGAAGAATCGGCAGCCGCCGCCGGAGGAAGCGGCGGTGCGGATGCGCCAGTTGGTCGGGATCTGTGAACGCGTTAGTTCTGAGAGCTTTCGCAAGTTTGCAAGAGGAAAGGGTGTGTCACGCACGGCAACTACAGAAACGCTAGACCGGCCGCTGTTGGCCGAGCTGCTGAACGAGCAGCAAACTCTGGGGTTGATGTTGCGGCAGGCCCTGTAGCTGCCGACGCAGCTGTCGCCGATGTGGGCCCTGATGTCGATGGCGGAGATGGTGGCCGCGAGAGCAATAATGATGGTGGAGAAGCGCATATTGAATGGATTGAGTGTTGGTGGTGTTTGGTGATGTTTGTTGTGATATTGCTGACTTGGAACTGTGAGTAGCTGATGGTGATGGGGGAAGCAAACAGAACCTTCATGGAGGAGGAAGCATCGCAACTTTATACTATTTCTTGACCAGGCCGTTCGTACCTATGGCGTCTCTCATCATGACCATGACCAAGAGACATCGATAGCTTGGCCGCATCGTTACGTCGAGATTCCTTGTGAGCCGCCCTGTACCCTCGTTGGTCGGGCGTCGCTTGCTGACTGGCCAAGTCTTGAGTATCGCGAGTGTCTGTTGACAACAAGCAAGGGCAAAACCAACGCGGAAGCCAAAGTTTCTGCGCAGCCCCAAGTCTCTGTCTTGTGCTCCTACTTGGTCAGTGAGACGCGCCGGATCGTGTGATTTCTTCTGTCGATCCATTCCCATCCCTTGATGCAACTCCCTTAGAATCCTTCTTTCTTAGTTCACGATCATCTATTCCTACTACTATCAATCTGTCTGTGTTGGCTGACAGTTGCCTGACGAACACGGCGAGCTGTTAAGCTCGGGAGATCCTTTTCTCCAAGACATGTTTCGCAACTGCCCGCGTCTTGGCATCAACACTTGGAGCATGCGCCTCCAAAGCTCGTCAAGCTCATAGTTACTACCCTTTTGGGCGCCTATAGCGCTTACGCCGAGAGAACCTTCGGGCCGTGTCTTTCTTGACATGCCAACGGTCTACCTAGACGCGTACGATGTTACATCGGACTGTCAGCGACTGACAACCCCAAGGCTGACAGGACAGTCAGCCTAAAATGAAATCCGTATCTAGTTTCTGCTCCTAAGACATGTTATTGAACGTGACAACATGACTCTGAATTGCCGAATTAGACTTAGAGGCTTGCTTGGTTACTGTAAGCTCTGAGATGCTCACTGTCAGCCTAAATGAAAGTCGCAGTTTCTGCTCCCAAGACATGTATTGATTTTGCGGTGTGACCCTGGCCCACTGGAATGGGCTTTGGAGGCTTAGTTTGTTGATACTGAACTCTGAGGTGCTCCGCCTCCCGCGCCCGACCGGAGGAAGATCCGACCCTTTTTGGGTTCATGAGATGTCTTGAGTCTTCCTACGGCTGGTATGAGCCAGAGTCGGAAACAACGGCGAACTACCCGGGAGTCATGATGCCGCGTCTTATGACACCACCCGGTCCAGAGGTTGCGGGGAAGGTCAACAATGAAACCAGGATTTCATTAATACATGCTCTAGTATCCCGTTACTTGCATGTACCACGGAAACAGCTCGCCATGCAGTTGCGTCTTTGAGTGCATCCTGGAATGTCATATTACGTGAAAGCAACATTCGCTTTGGTTGACTCAAGCCGGGGTGCTCCAAAACCGCCAATAGGCTTGTTGACTGGCCACAGGGATATTGAAAGGCATGGGTGATTCAAGGTAGCGGAAGCTTGCATAAATTTATACCGCAAGAGTGACAAGTCACTGTGAAGCGCTGGCGAGTTCTGGTGACCAGGTCTCGATAGGATGTCCAGCTACACATACCTGAGGCAACTTCCCTCTGGTTTCTGCAAATTCTACTTGGCAGTGTCACGAAGCTCGCGGTAGAGGAGGAAAACAAGTACAAACCGTGTGTCGGCTATTGAATCCATGTCCCCAAAGCGACAGCACGTTCTGGTAACTTCATTTGAGTGCATGTTTAGGCCTCATCGAGGCTTGTCTATCTTGTATCAGGTGCATTCTTTCTGGAACATTGCGGACTCACGGGCCTTTGGGCCTCTTCCTGTTCGTCTGGGTCCAATCTATCAACCTGGACATATAGCCAGTATCCCGGGCAATCAAAACAAACCCAGTGCCAGCTTACCCAAGACCATGTGATCATTAAGCTTCATAAACACGTAACTGGAAGTTGTCTGCTTAGTAATTGTTTCTCTTCCGGCTCATATTAGCTGCCATTTGCCTTTGAAAAGACTGGTGGGAAATTCTGCACCGTAAATCACGGAAATGAACAGGAGCGAAGCAAAATCGTTGTCTATCCTCGAAATTCTTTCATTTGACAAATTAATGTCTACGTAGGTAGGGGTAGTTATTGCAGTAGAGTAGCATTGTGATGCCGCTGTCGGAGCTTCACTGCTCCCTGGTCACAACATGCAGCTTGTGGCTGGACCTTTCGGCTTCGACAATCATCATAAAAAGCGAACCCACAGCACTGGGAACCATTGGATGGATAAACTTAATATTTCGATCCGTGGACGAGGCAATATTCTCCGTCGTGGAGCGATGTTCCCTCTCAAATATGCTTGTACGTGCATGGAGCTAGACGGCGTAGCCCCGCGACTTTTAGCCCGATGGTGGGATCGATGCCGGACCCGGCCCGTTGTTTTTTTCATCCCACATTTCGGTTGATCGACGTCCTGGGCGAGCTTGAATCAAGTTAATTGTGGTGTACGTTGCCTTCGTCCGAGCCCATGGTTTCATGACAGGCGCTCCACCAGAGCCTTTGGAATTTCGACTGGAGGCTGGATGATTCCCTGGCTGGGAGAGGGCTCAACTTGTGACGAACATGTTTCCTTCTCGACTTCCAAGAATAGACCACTCGTCCTCGTTGCGCAAGCAGCTGAGCGCTAGTCCACGTCATCGTC
Source organism: Colletotrichum sojae (assembly GCA_014235955.1). Lineage (NCBI taxonomy): Eukaryota > Fungi > Ascomycota > Sordariomycetes > Glomerellales > Glomerellaceae > Colletotrichum > Colletotrichum sojae. Next base: position 31,793 of record WIGN01000087.1, on the reverse strand, counting down.
ACCAAGTACCTGTCATGGGAGGTGGAATCTTCCGTTGCTAGTGCTTCTGTTCGCTTTTGATGCTTGTTAGTCGCCATCATGCATCGCAACTCTTCACAAAGTTCAACATCTCCGGACGCCGACTTGGGAAACTTCGGCCATCATCGTCCGATGTTATTGACGACTTTCAATATGCAAGCAATATGGAAACAAAGTGATTTCGACACCGCGTCGACGAGGCACGTCTTCGCCACATTCCCCAAAGCGGTTGGCTGGTCCGCCCCTGGCCCCGGAGCTATGGCCAGCCCTTCGGGGCGTTACCCGGTATCCTAATCCGGGAAGTGGGCGGGCTTGCGTGTCATTGCCGCCAGGGGGGGCCGCCCCTGTCCCGCCTCTCTAACGACGACAAACCACAAAGTACCAAAGCAGACGTTTCGAAACAAACGGCCTCGGAGGGCCAATCGATCACGAACTCGGGCCTCTTAGACCCGATGAACGTCTCCCGGCGAAAGTGGTCGACCCTTCAGCCCCCTATGGAACCACTTCCTTCAACTTGACACCGCCCGGCTGGGATTGACAGCATCGATGCCGCGCAAGCGTGCTATACTCTACATGCCGTCCACATGCTGGCTCTTGCGGCCAAGCATTGTCCGCTCCCCACAGCAGACGGGGCTCTGGCTCCGTGCTCCTCGATCATAGCGTGGCGGAATATTGCCTGATGGGCCCAGAGCATCGTGGAGCCACGGGGTCGATTGCGGAGCTGAGCCGCGTTGTTGTCGACTCCTTTGAGTCGAGGGCGTGACGGGCCATGCACTGGACGATATGTCACTCTATGCATCCTCTGCGTGTAGATGGAGACGAAGAAGCAGATATAAGTTCTCGAGATGTCCGGCATGTTCTGTGTCTTTTCATTCTTCTCATCACCAACACTCATCTCAACAACGTCTCTTCCTTCTCTTCAACAGCTCACTTACACAAACCTCCTTTCTTTCCTTGATTGCAACTTCTTCTCTTTCTTTCTCCAAACCGCTTCACCTTCGTTCGTTCGCCAGGATGCGTTCCAACTACATTTTCGCCCTCGTCACCGCCATCGCGGCCGTGAGCCAGGCGGCGCCGGCGCCCCAGTTCTCCGGCTCCGCGCCCCCGGCCCCCTCCGGCACCGGCATGCCTCCTGGACCCCCGCCCCAGGGCGCCAGCGGCGTCCCGCCGTCCGGAACCCCTCCCCCGAAGCCGACCGGCACCTTCAAGCCCTCCGGTCCGCCTCCCAGCGGCGCTCCCCCCGTCGGAACCCCCGCCGCCCGTCGCCGCGGCATGTGGCGCCGCCAGAACTCGGCTCTCCCGAACCCGCCCAGCGGTGCCCCTCCCTCGGGCACTCCTCCTCCTCGTCCTAGCGGCGCGCCTACCGACTTCCCCAGCGGCGCAGCCCGCCCGACTGGGATGCCCGGTGGCCAGGGCAACTTTGGTGCCGAGGCCGGTCCCAGTGGTGCTCACCCCAGCGGCCCGCCTCCTTCCGGCGTCCGTCCCAGCGGACCTCCTCCCTCTGGCGCACCTCCTTCCGGAGCTCCCCCCTCCGGCACTCCTGCTGCCAACGCTCGCCGTGAGGAGTCTGCTCCCGCTGGTCCCAAGCCTACCGGCCCTCCTCCCTCTGGCGTTCGCCCCAGCGGTCCTCCCCCTAGCGGCGCTCCCCCTTCTGGAGCTCCTCTTTCCGGACCTCCTCCCAGCGGCGCTCCCGCTCCCACCAACGCCCGCCGTGCTGCCGACGAGTCTGCTACCGCTGAGAAGCCGACTGGCACTCCCCCTCCTCGCCCCAGCGGTCCTCCTCCCTCCGGTGCTCCTCCCTCCGGCGCTCCCCCCTCTGGATCTCGTCCCACCGGCGTCCCCCCCAGCGACGCTCCCAAGCCCACCAACGCCCGCCGCGCTGAAGAGTCCGCTCCTCCTGCCGGCGCTAAGCCTTCCGGCCCCCCTCCCTCTGGTGTCCGTCCCAGCGGCGCTCCCCCCTCCGGCACCCCTCCACCCCGTCCTTCCGGCACTCCTACCAGCCCCCCTCCCAGCGGTGCTCCCCAGCAGCAGCGTCGCGAGGCCAACTCGTCTCTGCCCGCTCCTCCCTCCGGCACCGGCGCTCCTCAGCCCCCTCCCTCCGGTGCCGTTCCCAGCGGTCCTCGTCCTTCCGACCCTGCTCCCAACGGCGCTCGTCCTTCTGGCCCGGCGCCTTCTGGACCTGCTCCCACTGGTGCTCCTCCCTCCGGTGCCCCTCCCTCCGGTGCCCCTCCCGCTCCTACCCAGAGCGCTTAAACGCACTTCCGCAAGTTTGAGCCGGCCCTGCCCACGCAGCGGCGAAGTTCCTGATACCATACCGAGTTTGGGTTGTCTTCCCAGGAGACATCGGGCCGTGGTCAATTCTTGAGGAATTACACAGTCATGCGGGCTGAATAGGGGGTGAGAGAGGTGCAACGAGACATCGGATTTGGATGATTGCTCGACACTGGCAACTCGCATATGCTTCTGTTTTGCTTTGTAGATATTGTTGAGATTTGTCGTTGGGCATTGTATTATAAGCATTTGAAAACCCCGAGAATAACAGCGCTGTTACTCGTACACGCCTCTTTTGAAACTGTGCAATAGAAACTAATGGCTCTTTGGAGTGGGCACGTGACAACACGGTTTTTACCTTGGTAAGCGGCCTGCTGACGACGTCGGCCACGGAAAATGAGCGATATGCCGTTGCGGCTTGCCGGCTCACAGACCCGAGCGACGTTTGTGCTTCCCCCCTCTTTTCGCTGCCACTTACTTTGGCCGCGCATGGCGGGTGTGTCGGAGATCGTCTGATTATCAGACCGCGGCTCAGCTTGGAAATATTGCCCGTTCTTGGAATATTTTTCCGCTGCCCGGAACATGCGGCGAAGCTGTTAAATACTAATGCCTTCGCTTGCCAAACACCCCAGCAACGTCTAGTGTTTGGGCTCAGAGGTCCTCTTGCCGGTGACGGGCAGAATAATTATCGACCACCACAAGGCTTGAAGCTTCAGACGCCCAACATGTCAAAAGCAAAACTCCCGCTGGGAGCGTGGGACTCGCATGTCCACGTGATTGATCAAGTGAGCAGACAACCTCGGCCTGGGAAGAGCGGATTCAATACTTACAAGCCTCACAGGACAACTTTCCCTTCAGTCCGAATCGCCCCTTCACGCCAAAGAAAGCTGATGTCAAGGACCTTACCAAGTTTGAGAGTGGCCTGGGTATCAGCCATGCAGTCATCGTCGCGGCGTCCATCTACGGCACGGACAACAGGAGCATCGTCCACGCGCTGGACGCCATGGGCGGCAAAGGTAGGGGCGTCGCCTGCATCGACCCCGCGACGGTCACGGAGGCGGAGCTCGACGAGCTGCAGCGGGCGGGGGTAGTCGGCGTGCGGCTCAACCTGTGGAGCTTCGGGGCGACGCCGAACAAGGAGTCGCTGCGGGCCGCGCTGCAAGGGTACGCGGACCGGATCCGGGGGCGGGGGTGGGTGCTCCAGGTGTTTGGGACGATGAACCAGTACCCGGACATCTTGTCGCTGACGCCGGGACTGGGAGTGGATGTTGTTATTGATCACTTGGGGTTCCCTGATCCGCTGAATCCGACGCTGGACCCCGCGGGGAGGGAGGCAATCCTGCGAGCGCTGAAGGATGGGAGGACGTGGATCAAGCTTAGTGGGACGTATCGGTTTCCGACGACACCTGGGCTGGAGGAGTATGTGAAGGAGGTGCTTGAGACGGCGCCTGATAGGGTCGTTTGGGCAAGCGACTGGCCGCACGTTGGAGGGCCGCCCAAGAACCCTGGGGGAGATCGGTTGGTGCACCAAGACTTCCTGACGGTTGATGTTCCCGGCTTCGTGGACCGGTGCCTCGCGTGGTGCGGGGGGGATAAGGAGCTGGTTAGGAAGATCTGGGTTGATAACCCACGTCGGCTGTGGAAGTACGATGAGAAGGACTGAATGAGGGATGGCGGCGCATGGTTGTTGACATCGAGATGGGTGTGCGTTGGTTGATAATTTGGACAGGGCAAGATGGCATGAATGAGCAAGTACCTTGGGTGACATGAATCGGTCAAAATTGAGGTTATCACAAATGATATCTCCCTCACATTCCACGAGCGGCAGTTGTCGACCGGGGCCGTGATCGGACCCACTCCAAGCCTGTTGGCCGGTGTCGGAAGGAGCCCGACATGTCGGCTTTACAGCCGTGTAACAGCCGACCCACATGCCATTGTCGAGGCCCATTCGCAAGTCGAAGGTCGAAACACCGGCATGTGTGTGCTTTCGGCTCCAACCGAATGTGAGAGACCGATCGAACTGGAGGCCCGGGGGAATCTGCCCGGAGAGGCGCCGAGGGCAATCTCCCAGTGTTCTCTGGCCAGGTACAAATACGGCATCAGCATCCCCTTTGTGGCCTCGTGGATTCGTTCCTCGAAGCTTCCAGGTCAGCGAACCGGTTTGCTATGATACTGCAAATCGTAAGCACTTATTCACCAACGAGAGGTATGCGGTGACATGCCGCCTCCAAGGTCGATCTTGTCACGTGCGACTTTCACTTATTCCCCTGGGTCTTCCACACTTACGGCAGTGGCGACCATATCCGCACCTTCCCCGGCTCATCTTCATTCTCTGCCTACCTGCTCCTTTCCTTCTACGCCCTACATAATCCACCTTTTGCTTCTGTCTGTCAACCGCGCTATCGGATCTTCCTCGTGCTCGATTGGCTCAATGGGTGAGCATATAACTCATTATGTCAGCGCCATAGTGGACTCAAGGTTCGGAGCCCGGCTTTTGCCCTTTCGATCTTTTCTTTTCATTTTCTCTTTCTTTTCCCATTTACTCCGGTGTTTTCCTGATGCAGAAAAAGACTTTCACTTCCATCTTTTTGTTTTGGTCTCTACGAAGGAGAGGGACCGCGAAAACAGCGCCACGCCTGGTTGCTGTCGCTGACATGCTGAGATGTCATGTGATCGGGGCTCGGGTGCAGGTTTAGTGCACTTACTCGGTTAAGCAGAATTCATGTAATTATGCCGTATCAAAAACTCCGATAGAAGAGTGGATGCACAGATCGGGGTTCCGTCTGCGGGATAGACTTCCGTGGACCCCTCATCAGATTGCTTCCCCACAGGTTTCTCATTGGCCACATGCTTATCACCGTTGACGGCATCGGAAGACTCTGCCCTGGCTGGGACGTCCTACCGGCTTTGCAACGTCTTATTTATCCTTTTTCAACCCCCGGAGCAACATCCGACGGCATTGTGACAAAGGAGAATCGAATTGACAAGGGCGCAATGCCTCCTCAACCAACCCCCGGCAAGACTCGGTCCGCCAATGCGTCAGTCCACTCTAGCCTCAATGACCACACCACTGTCATAGTATGGAGTTGCGATGCTGACCTTCCAGATAGCTGCAACACATGTCGCAGACGCAAGGTGAAGTGCTCGGGAGAGCACCCCTGTCGCAATTGCGTGAGGAACAAGCTCGAATGTGAATTCGGGGCCGGGCGCCAACGATACTCAGAAGCGTGAGCACCGCCGCTTATCTGCCGCCTATGTGGCCAGATTCGGAAACATGAGCAGTCCACGGCTAACCCGCTTAACCAGATATGTCCAAGAGCTCAGAGCGACAGTAAACCGCTACGAGAACCAACTCAGAGGCACGCAGAGACCCGCAAATAGCTTATAAGAGTTTAAGCCGAGCATCACCAAGTAGACCACCGTGCTGACCGTGCTGGCCCCTCAGAGCTGTCCAATCAGCCAACACCAGCCCTTGGCTCAAATCCGACCGTTTCCGTTGCCTTGGAGAACACGCTGGGGATTGCGCCCACAGAGCCCATGGGCGAAGTGCCGCCGCCGCCAAGCTACTGTGAGTGTGCCCGAGGTTGGGTTGGCCTCTTTGGACGACGCTCAGACTATCAACAGCTTCGATAGAACGCGCCCCCGGACCGCGCTTCGAGCAGCGCGTGCGCAACCTCTTCCATGAGAACGCAGGCAACTCGCCCGAGCAAGACGCCGCCGAGGGCAACGACCACGACACCACCCGGGACGCCCCCTTCACCCCGGAGTGGGGCTCGACCGAGGAGCTGATCAAGGGCATCCCCTCCCAGACGCTACCCAACGAGGCCGAGTCCAACCGCCTGCTCGGCTTGTTCATCACCTACATGGGCGGCAACCAGCACTTCATCGACCAGCGGACCTTCATCGACAACCTGACGCTGCTGTTCCAGAACCAGGCCACCCGCGCCAAGCAGCTCGAGAGCCCCTGGTTCACGCAGTATATGCTGGTGATGGCCATGGGGAAGCTGATGGAGGCCGACAGGAGGGTCTACCGGGGTCCGCCGGGAGCGTTTTATTTTGCAGAGGCTATGAAACGGTTCCCGCCGATGCACAGCATTAGCGAGTATGGCATCTGCGCCGTGGAGATTCTGTGTCTTGCGACTACGTATCTACAGTGGTGCGACAGGCGGAACGATGCTTACTTCTTTGTGAGGCCGTCGTCTTCCGTGTCCTCGTGGGTTTGGCTAACACGACGCAGATTGGCACCGCGGTGCGGCTGGCTCTGACGATGGGTTGCAACTTGCCGTATGCTGAGCAGCAATGCCTCCCTTCAGAAAGGACACACAGAACGAGAGTGTGGTGGACTGCATATATGCTAGATCAGTATGTGCTATCCAGCTGTCCAAGAACGAGCATAATGACTGACATTTTACTTCAAGACGCATATCTGCCGGTCTCGGTCTACCGGCATCGGTGGACGACAGGCAAATCACATTCGACCTACCGGGGCCATCACCTGGGTTTGAATCACCCGAGGCCTTGAATATTAATGTGCGCATTGCGCGTGCTACAGGAGAGATTATGACCTGTAAGTTCTGCCGTCCTGGGATCTGAAGTGAATACGGCACGGATGGCTGACTTGACGGACGACAGCGCTTTATAGCAACGGTGCTTTGTCGCAAGGAGACCTGGTCAAGAAGATGCGGAGCATTCTCCAGTCGCTCTACGATACCGGACGGTCTATCCCATCCAACATAGCCATCGACTTTAAGAGCAAGGAACTCCTCGTCACAAGGGCAGGCGCATCGCTCTATTTGAGGTTATTCCAGGTAAGTAGTCTGTTGCTTTCGACAAACGGGGGATCCAGCATTGCTGACCGCGCCGCGTTGCGATCAAGGCCATCATTCTCTGCATCAGGCCAATCCTGCTGCAAAAGGTCAAGGACAAGGTCCAGCACACGCAGAAACAGATGGTGACGCACGCAATCTCACAGTTGTGCCTGCTCTGTAACGAAGCGGCCCTGCGTACTATTCGGATTCTGTCTGCCATGAAGAAGCAGAACGAAATCGGTCAGTAACTCCTCATAACGAAAATGGTATAGTCTTCTTGCGCGGCGAAATGCTATGCTAACACGCATCTAGCCCCCTTCGCCTTCTTCGATCTGGACGCCGCATTCTCCGCCGCCTTCGTGCTCATCATGCGCGGCTTCGCGCACAAAAACGACAGCACGAAGCCGCCTCCCCCGGAACTGCAGCAAGCTATAGACGTGCTGGACTACCTCTCCCAGGCAGGTAACAATGCAGCGTCGCAGCGGCTGAAGGAGATCCGGCAATTCTCTGCCCACGTGTGGGCGTCCCGGTTCCTCCCGGCCGAGAAGGACGGCGACGTGCCCATGACCGAGGCCGGCTCCGCCCCCGGACCCGGTGGGGAACCCCGCGCGGGGGATGCCGCCACCGCGGGGGCGGGAACGGCGGGGCAGACGCAGGACGGGGAAGCAGGATCGCAGGTGGTGCTCTCGCCGCCCGATCCGAGCCCGCACTCGACGCAGCCGTCGTGGGACGGCGAGATGTTTGACCCTGCGGAGCCGTACGGATCTGACACGCTCTTTGGCCTGGACCTCGACGGCAGCCTGGGGCATGAGTTTGGGCTGGAGACGGAGAGCATTTTCCGTAGTTTCAACGATCCCAGCCTGCCGCTGACGGGTGTTGATCAGCTGGACTGGGCTGAGCTGGAGAAGATGATGGCGCCGGCTGGTTACGGATCATAACCGAAGTTCGGAGTAATGGAATCATGATTTATTGCCAGACGAAATCCGACGTATTTCCACTGTGACCTCGGTCTACGCATGAAGTGAAGGTTCTCGAGAGGTCGTGTGATTGGTTAATGCTTAGCGTTGAAGCTTTCCGTTCGACCGTTGATCGTTTTGAAAGATATGTGGGGCCAATCGGATAGCATCCGCATCAAGTCCTCAACGCACTCGGAACATGTGCCGAGCAGCTGTGTCAGTGTAAGTGAGGGGATTAAACACCATCGGAAGAGAACCGAGCTCCGTTACAGGGTTCGACATTCGCCTCGAAAATACTTATAAAACACGACACGCCTCTTTCAACCATGATATCACTTATCGCCAGAAGATAATACCCATCTAACACGGTTCTTTTTTCGTCAAAAAGTTACCAACATCTCACAATGACTCAATCGTCAGTACCAAACGTCGCCATCCTCGGCGCAGGCAGCGAAGCGACCCGCCTCATCCTCACCAGCGACGCCGTCAAGTTCCTTTCCATCCTGCACCGCAGCTTCGAGCCGACGAGGCAAAAGCTCCTCGAGGCCAGGAGACAGAAGCAAATCGAGACGGACCAGGGTCTTCTGCCCGGTTTCCTGCCTGAGACGAAGCACATCCGCGAGGACAGCAAATGGATGGGCGCGGCGCCCGCGCCGGGGCTCGTGGATCGCAGGGTGGAGATTACGGGTCCCACGGATCGGAAGATGGTTGTGAATGCGCTTAATGCCGACGTTTGGGCTTACATGGCTGATTTTGAAGGTGAATTCTTCTGCAACGACTTGGGAGTCGTGGTCACTGACAGAAGCGAAAGATTCAAACGGCCCGACCTGGGACAACATGATCCAGGGCCAGGCGAACCTGTACGACGCCATCCGCCGGCAGGTCGACTTCCGCCTGGGCCAGAAGGAGTACAAGCTCCGGACGGACCGCAAGCTGCCGACGCTGATCTGCCGCACGCGCGGCTGGCACCTGGACGAGAAGCATTTTACCGTCGACGGCCAGCCTATTTCGGGCGCGCTGTTCGACTTTGGGCTGTACTTTTTCCACAACGCCAAGGAGCTGGTCTCCCGCGGCGCCGGGCCGTATTTCTACCTGCCCAAGATGGAGTCGCATCTCGAAGCGAGGCTGTGGAACGACGTGTTCAACACGGCGCAGGACTATGTTGGGATTCCGAGGGGTACTGTGAGGGCTACGGTGCTGATTGAGACCATCAGCGCCGTGTTTGAGATGGACGAGGTAAGTCGTGGCACTTTCATCTTCGGGGGAAAGTTCGGAGCTAATCGAGTTTCTAGATCATCTACGAACTCCGCGACCACAGCTCTGGATTGAACTGCGGCCGGTGGGACTACATCTTCACCTTCCTCAAGCGCTTCCGCAACCGCCCTGGCTTCACCCTCCCGGACCGCTCCGACGTGACCATGACGGTGCCCTTCATGGACGCCTACGTCAGGCTGCTCATCGCGACCTGCCACCGTCGCGGAGTGCACGCCATGGGCGGTATGGCCGCGCTCATCCCCCGCAAGGACGACCCGCAGGCCAACGCGGTGGCCATGGAGAGCGTGCGGGCGGACAAGCTGCGCGAGGTCAAGGCCGGCCACGACGGCACGTGGGTCGCGCACCCTGCGCTGGCGGGGATCGCGGCCGAGGTTTTCAACGAGCACATGCCGACCGCGAACCAGATCTTCGTGAGGCCGGGCAAGGTGGAGGTTACGAGGGACGATTTGCTGAACTCTGTTGTCCCCGGGAAGATTACCGAGGAGGGTGTGAGGAAGAATGTGCATATTTGCCTTGCTTACATGGAGGGCTGGTTGAGAGGTGTGGGATGCAGCGCGATTAACTACCTGATGGTGAGTTGCGGCAACATTTTCGACAGGAAGATGGTTACTGACTGAATCTTGCAGGAGGACGCTGCCACGGCCGAGGTCTCGCGGACGCAGCTTTGGCAATGGGTCAAGCACGGCGCCAGCACCGCCGAGGGCAAGAAGATCGACAAGACCTACGTTCTCGGTTTTGTGGATAGCCTCACCAAGGACCTGGCGAACGCGGCGCCGGCGGACAACAAGTTCGAGCTGGCTGCCAAGTACCTCCGGACGCAGGTCACAGGCGAGGACTACACCGACTTTGTGACTACGTGAGTTCTTATTCCCGCTGCCCTTCTGCTCAGGGATGTTTGCTAACATGGCTTTGCTTCAGTCTTTTGTATGACGAGATTACTACTCTCGGCCCGTCGGAGAAGTTGTAAATCAGGCAGGGTGTGTTTGGAAAGAATGGTGGGAGGTTGGTGATCCAAAGCTCTTGGGAAGACTGGGAGCCTTCCAAGTCGCAAAACTTGATGGGACAGACAATGTTACGATTTGATGTATTATGAGACCTTTTGAATACGGCAGAATTGACTCCAAAATCGTCGAATCTTTCGCGGGGCAGGAGGTGTACTTGCGTTGTCCCCTCTCTACCCTGCCTGTGATCGCCTCCGTGTATGCTGAAGTCCCAGAGACGCTCATTCAACACACCCTGATACTCAAGTCGATGGCCTCCTGTTAATCACGCTATGAACTGATCGAATCGCTTGCTAAAAATGCAGAGTTGAACCAAAAGAATCCTCACGCCTCCGACAAATTCCACTCCAGCGCAGCACGCAACATATCCATCACAAAAGTCGGCGGCTCCGCCCCGAACATGCATCCTCCACCAGCATACCGTAATTCCCTGACCAAGCTCTCCGGGCCGGCGAGGAACCCAGCAGGAAGTCCAAAGATGCGCCCAAAAGACCCGCAAACCAGGATGTTCACATTACTCCTTGAAGGAAATGAGATCAGCTCCCGCGGGTCAAGACAGCGAGACGTGCAGTGTAGCATCACAGTCAGGACCGACTCTGGCCCAGTGAGGGATGCAATCTCCTCCAAAACGTTGGACAACAAATGGTGCGCCGAGTCCTCGCCCACGCGGACGTACACACCGACACGTAGCTTGGCGTTGCCGCGGGAGAGTCTGCGGACGTGCTGGACCAGTTGAAACAAGTCGATATAACTCATCATTACGGGTGCCTCTCCCCCCGGTGCCGTCGCTAGACCATCGCGGACGTACTGGTTCGCCCCCCTCTCGAAGAGAACGTAGTTTTTGGTATATCCTGGCTTTGGTCGGGAAAGCGCCGCGATGGCGGAGGATAGCCCTATGGGAGCGTCGGCGTAAGCTAGGCCTGCTTGCATGCCCGTCGCTCTGGCGATAAGTTTGTCGAAGGTGGCATGCGGCAAACAAACGTTGGACACAGTCTGCGCACTGATCCCGTGCTTGGCGCGGGATGAGTGCCCGATGTCGAGGATGCGCGGGCCACAGGTGCTTTCGAACAACCGTCGCTGGACGCTTGCATGCCCCATCGCGGCGTCCATCTTCACCAGCTTCCGGACCTTCTCACACGCAGCGGTGGCTTCGTCCTCTTCATCCGTGAGGAGAATCGAGTCCGTCTTGAACAGGAACCGTACTGTGCCAGGCGGCCTGCAAATCCCAACCAACGCGGCTGCGCGGATGACAGCTGCGACAAGGCGGTTAACCTCCTCATCAGACATCTCCATATCAAGCTTGACGCGCACCCTACTCTCCCAGAACGGGACATCAGGCGTACACACCGCCATCGCCGAGAACCCCTCCCTCCGGAGCTCGCGGGTCATCTGCGCCGAGAGGCTTGGCCTGCCAGTATACACCGGCAGAACCGGCGCCTCGGCGTCACCGTAGACAAAAATGCCAAAGCGGTCCAGCTCCTCGCGGCAGAAGCGAGATACCTCGGCCAGTCTTCGGATGCATCTGCTGGTTCTCAAAGGTTGTCCGAGGGCCCAGAGGGTCTGGACCATGATTGAGCTAGGGAGGGAGAGAATCTCTCCGTCGTCGAGGTTCTCAACGCGGTCACGGACGGAGTCCTCGAACTGGGCTCTGCCTGTGACGAAGCCGCCTACGCCATTGATAGTGTTTGATGGTGTGCCGGTGCGGACGTCGATTAGGTCTGCGGGCAGGGGGGTGTCTGGATGGTGGTCATTCCAGTGTTCCAAGCAGCCTCGCCCTGTGTTGCCCAGAGCCAAGAACGAGTGTGACTCGTCGCAGTATAGGGTGAATCCATACTGGTTCTTGAGTTGATATATGTCGTCGAGCGGTGGGATGTCTGCCTCGATACTGCGATCTCGAAGTCAGCATCAGACATCCACAAGATCCACGTCTATACCATAGTCCAGATACGAACCTGTATAGACCCTCAATAACAACCACAACACCATCCACACCGCCAACACAGCCCCTCAGCAACATCTCCAAGTGTCCCACATCGTTGTGTCTGAATCTGCGCAGGTCCTTGCAGACCCCACGAAACACACCCGCTCCCACAGCTCCTCGGCAGCTTTCGTCAGCAATGACCACGGTCGAACAACCCACCAGCGCCGGCAGCGCGATATAGTTAGCGCCGTGCCCAGAGGCAGCCATGAAACAAAAGTCTGCATCCAGGAACTCAGCAACGGTCTTGTGCGTCTCGTCGCAGAGGGCGGGCACAGCGTCGGCCTCGGAGACGGGGAGAAGCTCGAGGCAGAGGCGTTGGAGCTTCTCGATCTCTGGCACAGCGGCGGCGGCTTTGTGGAAGCCAGCATCGTTGTTCGATGCGTCGGCAACGATCTTGACAGACGGCCCGACATCGTCCGGCATCTCGATGCGAGGAGGGACACGTCTTGAGAAGAGGCGGTTGTTGACATCAAACCAGCTGGCAAGGGGTTCGATGTGGTTGTATCGGCGTGCGCCGCTGCTTCTATTAAGAAGTACCTGGAGTCTTTTCAACGCCAGTTGGAGCAGCTCTCGTACTTTCTGGGTTCTGCCAACTTGGGGAGGGCAGCGCGACTTAATCGCGACAACGGTTGAGGTGGTGCCGGCCGAGACAGCTGACGAGGTTCTTGGGCGCTCTGGGCGAGCTGCAAGTGGAACTGAGATGATAGCACCATCGATGTCTCCCATATCCTGTGGAATTCGGTAAGAAACTTGGAGCTGAGGGCGTGAGTAGATAGCGGAGAGAACTGAGTGGCAAGGTGGGGAGTAGCAGTTCATCGACGAGGGAACTGACAAGTCGGCCTGAGGAGACAACCACGGCTTCTTGTGATGCACGACGCCTTTTTCTAGGAAATCGCGAGATGATTTCCGGCGCGAAAGTCGGCAGTCTCGAGCCAACGTGGAATAATCCAAAACAGTCAGGCCAACATGATAAATCCTGGTGGTCAAGGTCCGTGGGGATAAGCACGAGGACCAAACCAGCTACCCATCGGAAGGAGACCCCTCAGCCGCCGCACGAGACCCTGGGAAACCCCCTCTCTCTGCGGACTTCGGGATGCTTCATGCGGCAAGTCGATACGTTCCATCGGTCGTACCAAGTCCTGCCCCCGTGAGCGACTTTGACGCATTTAGAAAGATCTGTCCGTAGAATCGCGTGCTGCTTACGCCCGCAGGACGTGGCTCGGGGCGGGGGGTTGAAGGACCATAGGTAGGGGGACGGTGCGAGTTGTCTAGCAGAGAAATACGGGGGCAGTCATCCGTTAGAAAAAGATTTTGTTCGAGACAAAGTATCACGGGCTCTCTGTGTTCGTGACAGGTACAATGGGAGCATCTGGGAAGTGCATGTGTTTTTGTATGAGGGATTTGTCTTGGCGGACTAGTGGGTTGGTTAGGTTGGTTTTCCCTTCGGACGGGCGCTTGACCGTTGATGCAGATGACCCAAGCTTCTTTTGGCCCTAGACTTGTTGATTACCGGAGAGTTTCCATTCGTCAGATCGTCCCCCGCAAGTTGCCTGTGCTACGTGAGTTATGGGTTTAAGTGCGTTGCGGTATTAATCTCCCCTGCCTGAGCTGGTAGTTTCCTCCCATGCACAACACGATGCATGAATCCAAGTATCAGGAGGCCTCCTGGAGGTAAACAATGCTTTTATCCCCAAGGAAAGAGTACTTCTCACATGCACTGTCAGTTACTTTACTCCATCTCTAGAATCTTCTGTTGCTCCAGCAGCACAGCCCCCTTCCTGCTGTGCTCGTGCCAGGTGGAGGCACAGAGATGCGGGGTTGTCATGTGCAACGCACATCAACCCCCTACATTAAGCAGGACCGTAAATGATACACCGAAGCTGCTAATATGGTTGGCACGTTGATAGGATTTGTCCAAAAGGGTGAGTGGTCCTCGTCCGATGGAGGGCGAAAGATGTCAGTTGCTGAGGTTGGAGTCCACACTCTGCCTACTTGACGACTGCAGGAACTCACTCCCTTATCATCTGGTTGTAGCCGCAGTAAGAAAAGTTTCAGGTACAAAAGCGAGAAACAATGTCACCAAAGATAGTTCGCAGCATGGGAAGCGAGGTTGTGTCAACGACATCATGTATTGCAGCCCCTACTTATCAACCAAGTCGCCAAGCTAAACGACAGTTCTCTGGTGAATGATAAACAAAAGGAGTGTGTGAGTGCCAATATTGGCCAAAACATGCAGTCGGCTATCCTCTGGTGCTCTAATTGCACTGCGCGTTCGAGCACGATCCAACCTGGCGGTCGACGAACACCCAGGTCGTCGACGAGTTGGACCCAATGCCGGTGCCCCTCGCCAGGGCCCTGCACTGCAGGGTGTCGGAGTTGTAGCTGAAGGCGCCGCAGTTGGTGTAGCTGTCGCAGATGTTGGCGCAGCCCTCGATGCTGAGGACGGCGGGGAAGGTGCTCTGCGTGGAGGCGAAGCCTTCGCCGCAGACGGGGTTTGCGTAGGTGCAGGAGCAGAGGGTGAGCAGGTTCAAGGGAGTGTAGGGGAACCGCGGTCCAAAGGTGGAGCAAACGTCGGTTCCGGAAGTTGAAGAAGGGGCATCGCTGCTGGTCTATAAGGGGGAAAGTCTTGAGTTAGCGGCGACGCGGGATCGGGATCGGTGACGAGACACCGATCGAAGTCTCGCCTACCACTGAAGAGGGGTCCTCGGAGATGACGGTGGTGAAGCTGGTCACGAAGGTGGTGGGGAGACTGGGGAAGGGCTCGGTGGTCGAGGGCTCCTCAGTGAAGAAGGTGAGGGAAATGATGGGGTCGTCGGTAGTCGTGACAGGCTCTTCGGTAATCGGGAGCAGCTCGCTGATGAGAGAGCTGACGATGGAGCTGATGATGTTGGTGGGAGAAGGGGGCTCTTCAGTGGTCGTAACAGGCTCCTCGGTGATCGGGGGCAGCTCGCTGAGGATGGAGCTGACGATGGAGCTGATGATGTCGGTAGGGGCAGGGGGCTCGTCGGTCGAGGAGGCGGGCTCTTGGGTGGTCGAGGGCTCCTCGGTCTCGGTAATGAAGGTGAGCGTGATAATGGGGTCGCTGGTGGTTGTGACGGGCTCTTCGGTGATCGACGGCAGCTCGCTGAGGATGGAGCTGACGATGGAGCTGATGATGTCGGTAGGGGCAGGGGGCTCATCGGTGGTCGTCGAGGCAGGCTCCTCAGTGGAAGAAGGGGGCTCCTCAGTCGTGGAGGCAGGCTCCTCAGTCGTGGAGGCAGGCTCCTCAGTCGTGGAGGCAGGCTCCTCAGTCGTGGAAGAGGCGGGCTCGTCGGTGGTGACCGGAGGCTCATCCGTCGTGGTGGCGGGCTCGTCAGTAGTGGAAACAGACTCGTCGCTCGAAGTCGGGGTAGGCTCGTCGGTGGAAGATGCGGGCTCTTCCGTAGAAGAAACGGGCTCGTCAGTCGAGGAAGCCGGCTCCTCGGTCGTCACGGTAGGCTCATCAGAGGAAGAAGGGCCAACGTCGCTGGAGACGTCAGGCGTAGACGTGACTCGGACGGTGGTGGTGGTGACGCCAGTGCCAATGACGGTGATGGTGTCTCTGTCGACGCTGGTGAAGGAGATGGTTGTCGTGGACTCGGCGGTAGCGAAGATGAAGGTGGGCGTGATACCCCAGCAAGAGCAAGCGCTGCGGTACGCAGATGGGCCGGCACAGGCAGAGGCGTAGAAGGGGATGGGGGCGAACGAGGGGAGAGACGTCGAGGCTGTGACCTGGCGCTCCTCAATCTCGCGGCGCTTGGGGTTGAAGGTGGGCTCCGGGAGGTCGATGGGAGGAGGAAGGAAGGGGGTCACAGTGGTCGTGGTGGTGACGGTCGACGAGGCAAAGGTGCGGGTGACGGCGGACCCGAACGAGGTGAAGATGACGGTCTCTGTCACACGAGCTAAGGTGACCGTGGTTCTCTGGTAAGAAGAGCAGTCTGCCCTGCGAGCGGCCTGGGTAGCAGGTCCGAGGCGAGTGCCGGTAACGGCGCGGGCACAGTTGTTCTATGCATGTCAGCGCCTGCGATGAGATGTTGCTATGGACCAATGGCTCTCCGGGATGGGGATGGACTTACAGCATTGCATTGAGCGTCGACGATGCCAAAGGCAGCAGCGGCTGTGGCGAGGTAGGTGGTGAACTTCATAGCGACTGAAGAAAGAGTGCGAAGGGTTGATTGGTTTTCTTTGAACTCAAGCTGTGATAGTGAGTGACTGTGTCGTTGCGATGACTGCTTGGTTTTTCTTTCTGTCGAGAAGGGCAGAAGCAACCTCGTCTTATATAGGTCAATCTAGCATAAGACGACTCTTTTTCGTGATGTTCTCTGGAGTGGCACATGTAAGTTCTTGATGGGAGTTGCCCGCTTCGGCCCTTCCCTTCGTGGGAAACATTCCAGACGAGGAGGTTGAAACGATTCCTCGGTGTTGAGCGCGTTCCTTGTCAACTCCTCAACCGGCAAAACTGGGCCAGCTCGAAACGCTCGGCAACGAAAACAAGGCAAGAAAGGATTCGTCACATACCTCAAGGCCAGGAAGAAGCAAGTCCGCGCAACGGCCCGGCTGCTTTGCTCCTAGAGTTGTTTAGATCTTCGGAGGGTGCCCTGTAGATCCAGGGAAAGTGAGGCCCTGCTATCCCTCGGAAGCGACCCGGACGGCTCGGCCAGGCCCTCAGCTATGCACCACCACGCGTAACGCACTTGGTTTCCATGCTCTCTGAGCCTCATCCCGCCGCCAGCGACAGGAATGTGACGAACCGGGCCGGCGTCGTCCGGCCGGTGTTCAGCTAGCGGGGAAGGCAGCAGGTCCTCCCCGGCCGTGCCCCTTGTCTCACGACGTGACGTGGCGGGCTGGTTGACTGCGCACGAGCTAACTATGCCTTGCTCTGCCATCCCGTGCGGGAACTAGGGAATGACAAACTTTGCATTCCTTTGGCGTTCCTTGAATCTCGGGCAACCTCTCTGAGGCGTAGAGTTGTGGTGATTCATCATTGAATGTGAAGAGCTTCTACGCAGCAGACCGTCTCTCTGTCAAGAGTACGAGAATACAGATGGTCTCATGCCGAGACTCTGAAATAATTCTAGGCGGATAGACCGAAGACTTCTCAATTGAACTCTCAACATATCAGAGATGTCCAACTACGGAAAGGACTCCGGCACGTGGGGATTGATTATCTGTGAGAGGTTGGATCAACTGTTCCACCCCGTCTCCCTTATCGGCCATGCATGAGACCTTGGAAGCAAAGGGCACCATTATGCCCCAAAAGATTCTAGCGCACATTCCAGAACACGGTGCTCAACGCCTCACGACGTCTCTCAGTCGAGGGGCTGAGAGCTCAACCCCGAGACATCCTCGGGATCTGCGACAGCCACCATTCCGGGCGGGACGGCGGAGCAAGAAGCCCAGTGTCCCTGGTGACAGCCCTTCCGCTTAGAGTTGACTCAAGCCTCGACGCGCTTTTCGTACGATAACCCACACTTGGTGGCTTGAAAAGGAGCAAGCTAAGATATTTCCAACCGGTGCGGAGTCCTCTCGGGTATGCCAAGCCGTTTTATCGACTGCTCTCACCACGCGAGTTCGAAAATGTTGATCGGAATGTGATGTCACGATATCTCGAGCATGCAAGATGCTGGCGCGGACAAGCCCGTCACTGCCGGACTTCGATTGGTCTTGCAAGTTCCAATAGCGATGCCGGCGCGGTGATGCCAAGCAGCACGCACACGCGTGGCTTGTGGTAGTTGTCGTGTTTGGGCTCTTGCAACAGAGATGTTGATGGAGTGTAATTAGTTTGACATGGAATGTTATGGTGAATAGTGCCGCTACACTACGTGCATTCTGAGTTGTGTGATCTGTTGCTGTTCATATTCAGCAAGGTCCGGTGTACGTTGGATTTCCACTAACCAAATAAAAGGCCTCCGAGTGCATTGGGACCTTCTTTGACTGTGCGAATGGTCCATCGTGGACGGCCAATTTGTCAGTAGTTGTCGGAAAACCCTTACTTCGACCGAAAATCGGTCGATTTGGTCATTTCCGAATGCTTTTCCGTACCTTCATTGTCCATGCGGCGAGATCAGTCGTGTAAGCGGAAGGATGCGCCATGCCGCACGTCATCTTACAAGTCGAGCCCTAGTCAATCCAGCTTCTGGATGCCATCTCAATTACGCTGAGACGGGATATTATTTCCTTATAACGGAGAATTCGAATCGATTTGCTTCCGATGTTCAGCGTGTGACCTGTACTTAAGTAACGATGCTGGTGGTTCATGAGTCCAGCTTTGACGGTGACGGTTGACCTGCATGGTGCATGAAAGTCGCCGCGATAATTCCCAAGTTTCCTCGATATCATCACCTTGTTTTAAACTGAATCATGTCGAGCCTTCTCGAGCCTGTGCTGGTTGGAGGCAAGTTGCATCTACGAAATCGGGTCGTGATGGGATCGATGACGCGTAACCGTTGCGTGGACGATTTCAAGCCAGGCCCGGAACAAGTCAAACACTACTCCGACCGGGCTTCAGACGGCACCGGCCTCATCATCACGGAGGGCACCTTTGTTGACTGGTCTGGGTGCGACTGGGAATTTAGCCCTGTCATGATCACCGAAGATCACGCCCGAGCGTGGCAGAAAGTCGTCGACGAGGTCCACGGCCACAAGGGCAAGATCTATCTTCAGGCCTGGCACCTAGGTGAGTTAACTGTAGTTTCAGACATATTCTTCTTGCGTTAAAGCATGTTCTAGGTCGCTGCCAGAATGAGAACTTGCCCATTATGAGCGAGAAGAATCAAGTCGTCCTTGCTCCTTCCAAAGTCAAAGCTGAAGGCGGAAAGTATCACAATCTTTTAGGAACCCCGGTAACCCCTGTCTCATGCTTCGAGCGTGACTCTTTACGCTGACCTGAAGAAACCAGGGGCACACTGAAAACATCACCGAGATTGAACGCCCTTCTGATGTCGTTGGCATTTACCGCCGTGCGGCGAGTCTCGCCCGCTCAGCTGGTTTTGACGGAATTGAGCTCTTGGCTCAGGGGTAAGCAAATACTTCTGAGTTCACTTTTGCTCCGAGCCGTTTTTTTTTTAACTCTCTCACAGTGGATACTTGCCACAGCAGTTTCTCAACTCGTGAGTTCCAAATACGCTACTGAAGCCGTGTGCACACAACTGACCGATGCAGCCGTGCCAATTTGCGAAAAGACGACTACGGCGGTTCAGTTAAGAACAGATGCCGCTTCACACTGGAGGTCGTCGACGCTATCGCGGACGTCTTTGGAGGCCCAGAGTTCGTTTGCGTCAAGGTCTGCCCCACCGACTTCCTCAACGACTCAGTTGTGACCTTTGAGGAGATGAAAGAGGTCTACACGTACCTGATCGAAAAGTTGGTCGAGCGACGGGTTGGAATCATCAACATCTCCCGCAGGGGGGCTAATCACGACTCCAAAGATGACAGCTACATTGAATCTGGTCGACCGAAGGAGTTTCCGCTACCCCCAGGCTACGACCCAGTCCTGGATTTCGGTTCTCTGGTCAAGTATTCCGGCAGTCCCTCTCTGCTCATGGCCAACCAAGACTACACTGTCGAGGAGGCGAATCAACTCGTCGGAGGGTGTAAGGCCGACTTGGTCTCTTTTGCGCGACCATTCATATGCAATCCTGTAAGTCAATGAAAGCTCTCCAATAAGACCTTAGTGTGGCACGTTCATAAAATCGTCAGGATCTCGTTTCACGTATCAGGCATGGCGTTCCGTTCGCACAGAACGATCGTGGCAATAGCATCCACTACGGACCTTATACCAATCCGGGAGAGAACTACAACGACTGGCCGATTGCTACTGTTGCTTGAGATGCACATATGGGCGCACAGCAATTCAAGGGAGAGGCTCTCTGTCTGCATGGCTATGCTAAACTTCGATCAAGAACTCTCAGTCGGCTAAATTTTCAATGGCCATTACCAAAGAGGTACACGGAGACGTCATGACAAAGTTGAGTTTTCGATTACTTATCTCAACATCAGGCACCAGAAGAGTCAGAGCTACTGTACCATGCCTCAAGTCCAATTCTGCACGTCAGTAATGTCAGAGCCTTCCAATTATTTCGTTTTCTTGTCGTGAATTCCCTAGTTGTGTAGATAGCTCCTGGTCAATGTTAGTATCTGCTGCCGGATGCGCGGCATCGGCCTCTACTCGACGTTGGCATTTAATGCATCTTTCATCTGCTTTCTATTGTTAAATGACCGATTTGTGCAAGTTGTAAAAGTATTCACGCAACGCATCCTGCGTACCTCTCTCCGTCTCGGAAGTTGCTTCCACTTTGAACCACAGGGTCTCAAGGCCCTTCGCGGCGGAGAAAGCCTCCCATCCTCGCACTCCGCGACGTGGGATGTTTTTGGCGCCGGGAATGCGAAGTGACTGATAATCCGCTTGGCGGCCGATCAGGGCGCCGGGGAGCCGCGGGGCAAGGGAGGTGCCGGTGAGATCCACATATCGCGGCGCGCGCTGGGCAGACTCGCGCACTCGGTCCCGAAGGGCGTTGGGCTGCGGAATGTGCGTCGACGCCGTCATCGCGGGGTTTCTCACAGGCTGGTTGACCTCTTGGAAGCTGTTGTGGGAGCACGGGTAAGTGGCGTCGGGTATTGGCATCTCGCAAAGCCTGCTGTTTTTGCTGCTTGTCGTTGTGAATCACCGGAGAATGCTCCGGTACCAGCTTGGCAGAATAGTCATTGATGTGCAGGCATATCAGATACG
Organism: Colletotrichum sojae; assembly: GCA_014235955.1. Lineage (NCBI taxonomy): Eukaryota > Fungi > Ascomycota > Sordariomycetes > Glomerellales > Glomerellaceae > Colletotrichum > Colletotrichum sojae. The sequence continues at coordinate 10,737 of WIGN01000087.1, read as the reverse complement.
AGAGGCAAGGGATCTTCCAATCCTCTGCCATCAGGCTTCCCAGAGTGCCCGCCTTCTTCCTTACATCCAGGAAGTAGAATAAGTCCTTCAAATTCAAACCCGATGGAGCGCCGCAGAGGGACTCTCCCCGCCGAGGTCCAGCCCCAAAGGCAAGGAGCAGAACTATTACGAACCGATGCGGTCAACGGGATGTATCCTAGGAAACTCCAGGCTGCGCAAGCTACCACCTAGGAACGCGTGCACCAAAGACAGTGCAGCACCAGACCGGCAGACGGAGGCTTGTTATCTTTGAAATTCCAAACCGGTCATTTTCTTTCCGACAATGCGACCTGCTTCTGTTGAACTCGTAAGACGAGCTCACTCAAACGACCTATTATGGTGCAGCTAAAAGCCACCCATTTAAGCTGCTTCAGAATCCGAGGCACCACTGAGCCAATATGGGACTTCAATTTCTACGAGGAGCCACTTTAATATCAAACACGAAGCAATGCAATGAAGCTCACATCGCTTCTCTGTATTCGTCAAGGCCTATAGCTCTAACCTGACGAGGGGTTATTACAAGGTTGAGAGAGAGACTAGGAAGCGCGGGTTCTCACTTCAAGGTATAGCGGGGGAGACTTGACTAGGTATACATAATTTTAGCAAGGAAAACCAGTTCATTTCGTTGTAAATACCCTCGCCGGCCAGTGATTAAGTATTAATGTCTAGCTTGACTATGTTGTAACGGCATTGTGTATCCATTAAAGCCTCCCCATATTGGTTTTCCAACCACAGCTATCTAGTCCCATGGGGTCTATTCGATGCGGCTTTGTCAGAACCTTTGCAAATACCGTTAGGGCTGCTGTCTCCAACTTTTTCAAGTATATCAACCTATGTCTTCTTCGTTTTATTGACCGGAACCGGGGCATTTGAAACTACCGTTGCATCTATGGCAGCAGCATTCTCTCAAGTAATGTTGCAAGGCTGAATTTTATAGGCGATGATGTGTGAATATTACTGACAAATCCTCGATATCTCATGTTGAAGCTGGCATCAGAAGAGGCATTTATGGCCAAATTAACGCCAACTCTCTTACCAGAGTATGGTAAGGTCGTAGCTAGGCTCACCAGGCCAGTTCTCTTAATAGGTTTTTTCCCCTGAAGCCCCTGAGAAACTGACGGAGCCAGGTAACAAGAAGTAAAAGAAAAAGAGCGACAAAACAAGGGACTAAAAACAGTCAGATTATGAACCAATTGCTGTCACTTTTCCCCCTAATTTCTATAGTTCTTGTACTTGATCTGCACTGGCAAGGCAGTTCATGTTCTGTGTCAAGGGGAGCATACTTTCTCAAATAGGTAACAGTCAGAGTTGTGGTTCTTGAACTGAATCCGTAAGTAGATTTCATCGCAACTTCACAACTGACCAGCCCACACATTGTTCAACTCTTAGTGGCCCTTTGCCGCTATTAACTCGGTCCCAGTGAATTTTTCCAAAATGTTCATCTCATCAATGTGCAAGGCAGATGTTATTCACGCCTCACCTTCACAACAGTATAAAAGAACATCAACTTCGCGCCTTACGACCTATCTAGCCGACAACCACAACAACAACCAACGAGCCACACATCCGCACAACCCCACCACACTCCCACCCTCAAAAAAAGCTACCCTCACTCCACCCCTCCCTCCGAACAGCAACAATGACAACCGGAGGCCGGGCGCTCTTCAGCCGGAACCGGAACCAGTACATAATGTCGCGCATCTCAGCCCTGATAGCCGAGTCCGTGATCCAGGCCGAGGTCCGCGCCATGCCGCGCTCCTTCTCCGAGTCCGTCCCGCAGCTCGGCGACTTCACCTACCCGGAGTTCTTCGACCGGCACAAGGGCCAGATTCTCGACGAGTACCTCTACTACTACAAGAAGTACTGGGGCTCCGAAGGAACCTCCTCGTCGTCGGGAGTCTCCCGCGCAGCCGCAGCCACCGCGGCGACAGGGTCCGCCACCCGGCCATGTCCAACCGGCTCTACGACTACCGCGCGCAGCTCAACGGCGTGGTCCAGGCGTGCGTGCAGTGCCGCCCCAGGCTGCGCAGCTGGGATGATGTGGTGCGCTACCTGGTTGCTTCCGGAGGACATGATCGTGAAGAGCTCGGGAGATACAAGTACCACATCCTGGACCTTTTTCACTCGCACTGAGCGGACGCGGTGAAGCGGGACGTGGTGCGTCTGCAGATCTTCCCCGCGATGGGCGGGCACATATCGCCGCACCAGTGCGCCTATCTCGTCGCCGCCGTCCGGGACTCGGTGCCGAAGATATCGAGGGACCTGGCCGAGACGATGCGCCTCTCGTCGGCGGCCGACAGCTGGAACAAGCTCCACCTCGACTTCCGGATCGCGGACAGTCCGCACTTTGGGCAGATGGGGAGGATGATGTTCTGGATCGTGGACCCCGAGGAGGTGAAGGGCTCCCCGGATGGGATCGTGGTGCCGAATGATATTGGCTGGTGGACCATGCAGCGGCGGCACATTGGCATCAAGGACGTTTACATTGAGGACCTGGAGGGCGAGAACTCCGAGATGGAGGGTACCTGAGGGAGGGAGTCTGGAAGAGGATCCGCAGTACACCTGTTTAGAGTCAACTAGTATATTCACAGTTCCGGTCTGAAGCCACGATGCGTCTGGGAGGTAGGCAGCCAAGACAAGCAATCAGGTAGATGTTTCTTCACAATGGGCAGGCGGTCCTGCATGCAGATGGTGATGGAAATCGCTTCAATGGTGGTATTCTCTTTTACCCGGTCCCTTCATAAGTTGCTGGTCATGAAAATCGTACACTCGTCCCCTCCCTTACAGGCCAATAGCCTTGGCGATGGCCTCGCCGACGCCGTGTGCGGAGGCAGGGTTCTGGCCGGTGATGACGTTGCCGTCGACGACGACCTTCTCGCCCCAGGGGGCGTCGGCGAGGACGTAGTTGCCGCCGACCTCCTTCATGCGGTCCTCGAGCATGAAGTTCATCTCGGGGGTGAAGCCGGCCTGGTCCTCCTCGGTGTTGGAGAAGCCGGTAACGGTTCGGTCCTTGAGGAGGTATTCGCCGTCGTTGGTCTTGGCGTTGACGAGGGCGCCGGGGCCGTGGCAGACGGCGGAGACGGGCTTGCCCTGGGCGGCGAACTCGGCGATGAGCTTGTGGGAGTCGGCGTCGAAGGCGAGGTCGAACATGGGGCCGTGGCCGCCGGGGTAGAAGAGGGCGTCGAACTCGGAGGCGCGGCCGACGAAGTTGGCGAGGGGCTCGGTGTTCTCCCAGATGTCCTTGTGGTTCTCGAGGAAGTTCTTGGAGGAGGGGTCGCTGGCGAACATCTCGACGGAGGCCTGGTCGAGGGGGGCGACGCCGCCCTTGGGGGAGGCGAAGACCATCTCGGCGCCCTTGGCCTTTAGAACGTCAAAGGGGTGGGCAAGCTCAGGCTGGAGGGGGGATTGTTACTTCAAGATATCGTTTGGAGGGACGTAGGGTTGGTAGCTTACCAGGTACCAGCCGATGGGCTTGCCGGACTTGGGGATCTTGTCCACGGAGGTGAGGACGATGAGAACCTTGGGGGCCATTTTGAAGGTGTTTGAAAGGGTGATTTCGGTGTTGGAAAGGTTGGATTGAGCTTTGAGGGGTATCTTGAGGGTATCAAATCGAAAGAAACAGTTGAGTTGTTGCTGGAATGTGTGAAGACGAGATCGTGTCTCAAGTGGCGGGGTGTCGAGCTCTTTTGTAGTCAACTCCCCCACCTTCCATCAGCAGCTCCAGGAGGAGCTCCAACAGCTCCATGACGGTCTGGCCATCCAATGTCTGGGTTGACGGCAGAATTCCGCTGTCGAAAGTGCAGCTTACCCCACCATCAGTCAGAAGTGGTAATACTTAGTGGTACGTCGTAACTACCGCCGTGGTGTGGAAAGGGGCCGCAGAGCACAGGGAAAGGGGAACCACCCCGCCAATTGGTCAGCTTGACGTCACGTCCATGTGGTGTACCCGTAACTGCCGTTTCCGCCCTAGGAGGCAGGGGCCATGACGGTTTGACTCGTTCACCAACGCCGTCTCGAGTCGCGCCGTGTGTCTCCGTCTTACTTTTACAGTGTACCGTCTCCACTGATGCGCTGCCAGTTTCCCGGGAGACACTGAAGAGGGCACAACGAAAAATTTTCAAGTGTCAGGCTCATCTGGGAGAAGGAAAATCACCCCCACCTCGTTTACAAAGCATGCGGGCGATTAGACTCTCCGGCTGCTTCCATTCTTTGCCAGAATCAGGGACAGATCCCCCCCGGGGGGGCCCGGGGTCCAGGGACCTGGGGGCGGCAGGCGGGTGCCGCCTGGACGAACCGGAGAGACCGAGTGGGTCTTATCGGGTCTCCGTCCTGAAACGGTTAAGATGGTACCTAAAGGCCGAAGGGTCCGGCGGTCCTTAACGCCGATGACGATGACATCCACCGCATCGCTCTCGGTTCACGGGACCCATTAGACTGCAGTGTCATCAATGCCATGACATCCGATGTGGATCTCCCGCCCAATCGCCTCGGCATCTTTTGCTTTTATTTCTTCCTAACTACCCGCCCCAGAGGCTACGTAGCATTGAAAAGAGAGGGTGATACTATGCCGCGGCTCGCGTGTCACGCGCGGCTCGCGCGTTTTCTTGGGAATATATCACTCTTCAAACATCCCGCCCGCGCAATCTCTTTCTTGTTTTCCCCGAGCTACCACGATTCGTGTCTTTGCATGCGGCACTAATATCGAAAGTCTTGGAAGTTGGGACTACGGCTGTCGGCGACACAATATCGATCACGATGCGAGAACGAAACCCGCGGAGTAGCGGAGTTTGAAGCCGCTGGCTGGCATTAGGCAAAGCTGCGGCTCCGACGTGCGACGACGACGACAACGACGTGTCTCCATATCCTTGGCCTCGCCTACTCAAACACTCATCCGCCCTGTCCGTCCTGTCCGCCCTGCTCGCCTTGTCCTCCCCCCGCCTGACTATCGATCGAAGACGGACCCTCACCTGCGTCCAGAGGTTTCTGTCCCCAGACCACCACGCTTCATCCTCCACGTCAGCATTGTCTCGGCAAAGGAATCATCCGGCGAGCGAGAAACAGAGGCAACATAAGGAAGGCTACTCACATGGTCAGGTACGCGTGAATATTCCTGTCCGCCATGTCCTTCCGCACGTCCACCAGCAACAGCTCGGCCTCCTCCCGGCTCCAGCCCAGCACCTGAGTAAAGATCTTCATCGTGATGCCCTGCACCCCCTCGAGGTTGTTCGTCATCTGCATCGCCCCGAGCACCTTCTGCCTCCGCCCCCTCGCCCACGGCGTCGCCGGCACAGCAAACCTCCGCTCCTCGACGCCCCGGAACCCGGCCGCCCTCATCCGCCCCGCGAGCCCCAGCGCCGCCCTCCCGTCCCTCCCGGCGCGCCTCATCCCCTCCAGCAGACTATCGTTCCACCTCCGCAGCGCCGTACCCTCGAGCGTCCCGTCCACGGCCCGGAAGTCAATCACCGTCTCCTGAAATTCCACCCAGCCCCCCGGTCTCAGGTGCTCGTGCACCTGCCCCAGCAGCCGCGGGAAGTCGAAGATGGAGGTCGTCAGGTGCCGGCCGTGGACGTAGTCGAACCGCTCGGTGTACAGCCACTCGTCTTCGGCGTCGTCGATCTCGAAGCGGCAGTTGGAGGGGACGTACTGCGGCTGGATCGGGCTCAGGTCGCTGCCCAGCACGTCCGAGCCCGGGTTCCGGTCCGCGTACTCGATCGCCCATATCCCCGTGCCCGTGCCGATGTCGAGCACCCGCTGCGGGTTTTCCACCGGCGCCAGGCCGAGCTTATCGTCGAGGATGCGGAGCGCGATCTCGTGCTGCAGGTCCAGCCTGCCCTGCTCTTGCTGAGGTGCTTGTTAGAACTGAGAAGTCGAGAGGGCGTGTCGGTGATTACCATACCTCGTCATTCGGGAGGAGATACTCTGCGTCGCGAGGTCAGCGGCTGGCATTTGGTAGGCCCGAGTGGCGGCGACTGACTTCCTTCCTTGTACCTGTGATATGTCCGCCCAAACTCCTCCACGAACCGGTACATGCTCGACGCAACCGACGCCGACGACGAGGCTCGGTCGCCCTCGATCCCCAGGGCAGAGTCGGTGTCGCTGTCCGTGTCGATGCTGAGCTCGACCGACGATACACTCGGCACACGCGTCGATTCCACCTCATCAGCCTCCGTGAAAAGCGCGCCGCTGAGGGCATCGTGGCTGGCTGCGGCTTGTGTGATTGTCGGGTTGTGGATTTGGTTGTCATCCTCGTTTGCTAGACCCTTTCGCTCGATTATTGTAATACCTCCTTCGTGATCCATGTTTTCGGCTCGCTATGTCGACGATCGTATACAGTGTCCAAGTGTTTTGGACGCTGCGTAGTCGCAGACTGCTCCAAGGAGCACGGCGTCGAGAGCTTCATATACCGGCATAGTAGTGGCTCAACTAGCCTCAATCACCTTCCAAGGAACCACAAGGCTCCATCGAGCTGAAAGCTGTTGACGCCATGACGGCGAACGCCTTCCAATCGCAGCAGTCCGTCCCTCTCCTAACGAAGGCCCCTACTGCAGAAGCACAAGCTAATCTCATCGGCCGAGTCGAGGCTTGCAAGATTTTAGGACGGCTATAACGCCATCCCTTCTTCCGCGGCTTCTACTTTCGGTGCGCTAGGCACCTCGCATGGCTAGCTCCTTTGTTGTGACAATGAACGGACTGCGGGGTTTGGTAGTGTGGACGATCCGAGTCCGGGATGCTAGGGTTTTGTTTGAGAAGTCGAGACTTTTTTTCGCGGCTGGCTGTGGTTTGATGGCAATCACACGCTGATGGCAATCCACGCTCCACTGTCTAGTACTCTGGCGAGGCGCAGAACTAATCGATACTGTCAGATCTACCTGGGATGGGCGCATGCACAGAAGCATCCTCTCGGGCCAGAGTCGACGAAAGCAGTTACCCCAACGACGCTCAAGCTGTGTGGCCATCTCAGCTCTGACAACGCTCTTGGTAATTACGGGAGAATCCATCTTTTTGCGGTTCCCTTGTATGAGACGGAACATCAAAGTTTCGCCTGTTTCCCCGAGGTTGGAGAGAGTCACAACTCTCTCGACGGCAATGTTTTGATCACAAGTCGAAAGCTTTTAACATTTGAATCTCGAGACGAGGAACAAGCGACCACACTCCCACTCAAGTAATATATCTAAACTCATTCAGAATCGCCCTCTGAGAATCCTTGTCAAGCCCGTTGAGCGCGTCCACGTCGCCGGGATCAACCCGCGCCTCAAGCCCACCGAACCGGCGGTTCGCCCGCCGCAGACAGAACCGTAGGCAATCAATACATCCCAGGCCGAGCATCTGGAACGCCAGTATGCAGGACCACGAGACGCGGTATTCCGGGCCGAACTAGTCCAGCCAGAAGTAGTTGGCAAACAGCGACGCCGAGTTGACGAGCGTATTCGCAATCCCAATAGCCGCCGCGCGCTTCGCACGCGGCTGGACGACCGTCGACGACAGCCAGGGGTACGTCGTCGAGTATATTCCAAAGGTCCCCGCGCACACGAGGAACTTGACGGCGTAGCGCGCCCAGTGCTCGTGGGACACGGCGACGAGCACGACCGTGCCGGCGATGGCCGTCGCGGAGGAGATGGCGGCGTGCGGGGACCTCTTCTGCCGGCGGTCGGCGTCCCATGCAAACGCAAGAGCCCAGACAAAGGCGAAGAAGTACGGCGGCGCGGTGAGGAGCAGGAAGACGGTGTTGTTTTTGAACCCAATCTAAGTATAAGAAAGAGACGTCGATCTCGAGGTTTACGCTCGGCGCTTTCCGATGCAAATTGGCCTCGGGCTGCTTCCTCCACGGGACCAGGTTGATCACAAGCTCAGTCCGATATTGCCAAGAAGCCCCTTTTCATCAGTTCAATCACAAACAATCACGGTATCCTGAGAATGTCTCCGAAGTCGGACTAACGAAAACCTCTTACAGAGCCATCGTTAGGGTAGGCAGATACTCGTGGGTGAGAGGTTGAACTCTCCCAGTACCCAGCCGAGTCCGGATGTAGGAAGTCCAGCTTCACCGAATAATTGGGGAAACGTGTGTGCGCCATGTATTCTGCTCATTTCTTCTCTCGTCGGCTACCTCATGCTGTGTTCCGCGGCAGCAGAAAGACAACTATTGGCTCCACTGGACGTTGAACTCCGTAAACTCGACCTTCAACGCCTCCGTAGCATTCTTGTCCGTCCTCGCAGCCAGGGGCCCAACATCCAAAACCCAGTCCCCCTCGTCCTCATCTGCAAAGATCCAGCAAATCTTCCTCAGCGGCACTCTCTTCTTTACGTTTCCCTCCCCGTCCAGCTCCAGGTAGTGCACCCACGCGTTCTTGCCCTTCGCCCCACCATCCCGGAAGACCTCAATCGTCACGCTCTTCACCTCGGACCCGTCGCTCGGCGTGGGCAACGGGTACAGGCCCCAATCGGCATAGCGGTCGCAGGTGACGGTGCTCAGGTGCGGCCGGCCGTCGTAGAGCTCGATCCCGGTCTTGACCCACTTGCTGTCCGGCGCGGCGGGGTCCGAGGCCTTTCGGGGCACGAGCAGCACGCCGGACTGGTCGTAGAGGTGCGCCCAGTCCGCCGAGAAGGTCGCCCGGACTGAGAGGAATGATTTCAGGGGTCCCGAAGTGGTGTGGCCAGCTGGGACTGTAACGATGTGAGTATTCGTACAATCTGGGGAAGTAGGGAAGTTTCTAGACGGCGAGATGGGCCGAGTTAATACGGCGTGATTGGGTACTTACTGCTCCACACGTTGTGACCAGGTTTTCGCCAGATGTCGGTTCCCGGGGCCGCTTCTACGGTGAACGGCGGCGTCGTATTTTCGGCAGCCATTTTCAATTCGAGTCTTTAAGGTACTATGAGGTCGAAATCCAGGCCAGGGGCACGTCTGCAACGTCTGCAAAAGAGTTGGCCTTTATTACTGTGTTGGCTGAAGGATGATCTAGTTACCTAATCACAACCAGGTACGTGTCCAAGTCAGATTCGAGTGCTTAGTATATCCGAATCAGGTAATAGTGACCGCCGATTCCACAATAAATCCAGCTTGCGTCGCCCTTGTGCATGAGCTGGTCCCAAGCAACTGACTTGTTGGTCGGGGAAACTGTTGAAAGCTCTGATTGACTTGATGAAAGTGTGGTTGTGGAAAAGAGGAACACCAGTGGAGGGATTGATCAAAACTCTTGATCAGTGCTCTTCATGGGCAACCAGGGTTGACAGCACCCATCCTGACAAATACACATGCAAACCCAGCCCGTAGTAAGCCGGGACTCACCACGAGTACATGAAACGTTGCCTCAATCCTATGGTAAGGGGGGAATCTCAGTATGGATGAACGAATTATGATTTGTGGCGCTATGTGCTACCTGTGCTAGCAAGGACCTACGAGAAAAGGGACAACATAATGGTTGCGTACTCGACTACCGAGGTTCCTCGAGAACCAAGAACTGGTGTGTGATTCTACTACCTTTTGGGACAGTGTGACCACGCTGCATTTATCATCTGACTGGAGTTTACACCGAGTGGCTGACCGTCCTGTTTTGTTTCTACATGTATGGATGGCTGTGCTGACATAAAAGGCCGATTTTGAGTATGTAGTATACTTGTAGGTATGTCCATCTCGCTGCCCAAGCAGCTGCCTGCCCACCTGCCTCGTTGTCTAGGCATGGGAACGGCGTTGCCGCGCGCACTGGATGGCTTTGCTCGTGGCTGGGCCCCTGGGGTGCAGAGGCCAAGAAGAAGAAGAAGAAAAGAATGTAGGCAGCCACACACGCGCCCTGATTCGAGATATAAATGACCATATCTTGGCGCAGCCAGCTGGCCTTCACCACAGTGAAAAGCGATAAATCCGCCTGCACATAGCCTGCCTCGTCATTGAAGCGTTCTTGAAGATGTCTGCTGTTGAGCTCGTATATATTTGCTGGTCACTGCTTGAAGGCCGCAGGGGGGCTAGTGGTTATTAATCGACGCATATGAACCTGCTAAGCTGAGGGCCGTTCCGCGGCAACCCTCAAGTCAACCCCTAGACTCAGACCTGTGTCCGCTTGGCGACAATGATGGCAAGACAGTGTAAGACAGGACAGCCTTCCCGCACCACCAAAACTGAGACACGTAGGGACCCATCCCTTTCACTTCGGAAAGTATTTTTCAAAGCAATAGATACTGGCGTCTACAGCTGCCGAATATCTTCTACCTGCTGAGATAATACTATTTGCCTGCCGAGTGTAAATATTGAAAGATATGCGAAGTCCTTTACGTCGCCTCATGTCACGTCAGGTAACGGTGATTTGATGGACCAACGATTAATTATTGGCCAAGAGGTATTGGGCTTATTTGTTGAGTACAAATATGAAGTTCCTGTGTTACCCTGGGGCGGGGAGTCAGGCTCAAGTGATCCAGCTCAGGACTTGGCAATACCGCCGATCACACAGCCCGAACTTTTCAAAAAGGAGTGCTTCTATTCTTTTCTCCTCTCTTAACCGTCACATACGTTTCTTTAATTTCAGTCAGGCCAGTGCACCATTCGGCCCTTGCGTACAACACCAACCACGAGATCTTCCACAGATCGACCACTAGGTATCTGGACCCACAAGTGACAGCTGGAGACACTTCGTGACGGATAGTCAGTCTAGCCAGTGGAAGCGTCATATAGGCACAAGTGAATGTATTGAGATGTCTGTCTGTCTA